>UELU01121574.1:95691-196534 GCA_900490025.1 Megastigmus dorsalis | reverse complement strand
TAAATTAAAATCAACAACGTTACTATGCCAAAATTAATTATTTGTAATTATTTATTGGCTTTATTTTAATTATTTTCCTCTCCTCGGGAGCCGCTTTTGGCTACGCTGGACGGCATTTTTGCGAAACAAGTGGGGATGAACGAGCTGAGAAGGAATAAATTGGGAGGTACTGTATTTTGGGGGGATACGATGTTGAATAACCTTCAGTGGATTTTCGAGTTTAATAATGAGATTAGCGAGGAATTTGCTAATTTTGTGAGTTTCGGGATGATTCAGCGGAAAGTATATATAGGATTTTTAAATTTATTAAATGCAATATTTTCGTATATTCATTGATTTTCGTGACTTTTCGATTTCTCACCAGTGATGGAATTATGTACGAAAATGAAATTATTAAGATACTCGGTGCACAAATTCACAATTACTATGAGCTATTTACAATTTAAAATGATTTTCAAACTTTTAACAAGAAATATGTCCGAAAATTTATTTATAAATAAATAATAACTTTTTAACATTAAATCATCCATTGTTTAACAGCCATAAGCAAATCACTATATATATATTTACAAAGCAATATCGTGGTTAAGGAAAGAATGACAAAGGAACGTTTTCCAAATTGAAATACCCGTGAACTTTAAGTGTATATCTCTCGGCCGCGAGTATAAAGCCTCTGCTCAGGAGGTCATTGACCGCGCACGAAAATCGACTCGGACAATTTCAGTTTTTGGTGGCTGCACTTACAGCACAATCGCCTCTCGAACACTTTGAATGAACAATTCTCTGCAGGGCCTCCGATTCTGCCTACACCTCGAAATGCCATACTTTTCCAACAATATTGTTATTTAAATAAAAGCAGACGATTTAAACAGGTTCCGCGTCAATTTCCTATATTATTTTATGGACTATATCTCTTGATCGATATTCGAAAACAAAAGGACGCGGGAAAAAAAACAGCCATCGAGAATATTTTCCTCATTTTTTTCATCTCGCACGAGAGTCCGCGGCAAAAACATTCCGCGATTTGCATTGGTGAACTTGGCTCACGGCTACATCCACGCGATATAGTAGGCCCAGACAGTTATTGAACTTCTGAGCGAGTGTTTATGTGCGCGCGGCTCGTCGGCCTCGCGCTCGCTGCGGGTCTTATAAGTCGGTGCGCACTGCAAGCAGACTCAGTTCTACACATACGCACACACTGCGTGCGCGCGCGCTTTCCAATGAAATTTTCGAGCATGTACAGAAAGAATACAGATCCGCGCGGCCCGCCTTTATAAAAATTCATTGCGTTTGCGTGAGAAAATTATATAGACGAGATTGAAAATTGCCTATGTATAACTTGTCAAATCTTATAGTTTTTTTTTTCCATAGGCCTTGCAGCGAGCTCTTCTAACCAGATTCTAGTAATCGTTACGTAGACTGGGATATAAATGATTCCTCCGAATACCAAAAGGAGGATATATATATATATTTTAATTGCTTTTTATATTCGGTATAAAGAGGAAATTTTCGCAACACTCGGGGAACTCTGTTCTGCTCGGCGGTCGGCGTTCCATATTCCAGGAAAGCAGTAGCTCGAGAAGCAGCCGGTGGAACCGTAAAATAATACTCGAAAAGGCGGGTATGGACCGGGGACGGTATTATAAAGGGACGAGGAAAAGAAAAAGAAGCGGCCGAACGAGAAGCTAATCGATTCCGTAAACCGATCGATTCTCGCAGAGGCGCGCGCGAGCACAACGAGACCGAGTTTACATCTCTCTTATTTGGCAACGTCGTTTATGTGCGCCGCCGGCGAGAGAACAGATTCGCACGGCATCAACGGGGGCAAAAGTGTTCGCCCAATAAGCGGCGAACTTTCCTGCGAGAGGATGTTAATGTGTATACGTATATGTACGTGTGGGTAGGTATACCTCGTTATTTTGTGCTGCCGCGGCGCTCGAAGGGACCATCTCGTTTCTTCGGTTTCATTTCGGGAGAGATGTTGTTTCTCTGCACTTCCTGATGTTGCATTGATATAGGTATATATATATTCGGTTGAACGAAATGCTTGCTAATCATTCTGAATAAGGAATTTTTGCTGCATTCGTTAAGCTCGATATGAGCAACGTATATATGTATAATTTTTATGCAATCGATATTTATTGACCATCCGATTAAATATTTTCCATTGTATTATTAAATAAAATTTTTTAATTTTTCGAAATTACCCAAATCATCTTTTCATATGGATCGGTGTAATATGTTAATCTTATAGATGATGCACTTATGATGAAGACAATATTTAGTCAAATATATCTTTTTGTTTGCAACTAAATCATCAAGAAAGTCGGTGCCCCCAATCAAACGTTTCATCGATGGACAAACGAACGTGCAGCTGAAGGAACGTTGCAGATTGGAAAGAAAGCACAGAAAAGAGAGAGAGAGAGAGAATGGAGGGGGAATAGCAAGTAATACCATGACAGAAACAATGACAAAGACAAAAGGTAAACACAGAAAGAAGGAGAAAGAGGTAGATAGAATAAGGGGAAGAGAGAAAGGCGAATGAAAGATGCAGCAAAAGAGGAAGAGATAGGTACAGAGACAGTCAGACAGCCAGACAGACGCATAAAGAAGTGCAGAGAGAGAGAGAGAGAGAGAAAGAGAGAGGTGGACAGAGAAAGACAAAGAGAAATGGAATTAAGAGTGCAAGAGAGAGAGAGAGAGAGAGAGAGAGAGGGAGAGAGAAGGTAAAAAAAGGAGATAGTCGTCGCACAGTGTTAGAGGATGAAAGAGAGTGACATTGATAGAAAAAGAGAGTGTGCATGTGTGCGCGCGTGTGTATGTGCGTTGAAGAAAAAGAAAGAGAAAGAGAAAAGTTTTGAAATGGGAAGGGAAGGGAGCGACTGACCCGCGTCGCATAGGCACAAGAATCACTGCAGTCAGCTGACTCGGATGGCTTGAAGCAGCTGAGCGAAAGAAAGACGGAGAGAGAGAGAGAGAGAGAGAGGAGAGGTAGAGAGAGAGAGAGAGAGAGAGAGAGAGACGCGGAACGCTTCTCCTCAAGACCGGCCGTTCCCCGCGAGAGCCGCGAGAAAGGATTTTATCAAACTACCCGCGGGGCAACGATCTGATCGACGTCCGCGGGATCGTCTAAGCATCGAGTGCTCCCGAGCTGCTGCTGATGCTGCCGCTGCCGCCGCTGCCTCTTTTTCTTCTCGTTTCGTTTTGCCTACCGTCTCTCTTTCTCTCTCTCCTCTGCTGTTTCTTTTTTTTTCGGGATCGATAATGCGGACGTGATCGATTTGACGTTTTTTTTTTCATCGCGCTTCATGCACGTGTCTGTACATCCGTGTATTTTTTCGGCTGTAGATTCTCGTTTCATTAACAAGGCAAAATCTGTTCGAGTGTTTAGTGTTTAGTAATTGAATGAGCGAGGAAGAAAAGATATGGACTCCTTGGTTTTTAGTAATTAATTTGTTGATTTTTTGAGAGGCACGTGGGACTTGCGTCTATCGGAGCTGATCTGAAGAACAATGGGAGGTTCAAATCGACTTTTATACGCACGCAGATGAAAATGTATGGTTAATTGGGTCTGAAATTTTAAAATATACAGCTGCTTATTAGGGACTAAGACTCGAAAGAAGAGATAAGAATTTTTTGAATTTTGTAATATGGCTTTATTACTTTGTAATATGACTTTAATACTAATTAATGAAAAGTATTATAGATGACTTAAAAAAAGAGATTTAACAGTTATACTCAACATACCAACTATCGTGTGTGAATTTTTTGCTTATACCTAGATTAAAATATATATAGAAATACAGCTTAAAGAAAGAATGCTCAACAATATTTTCTTAATAACAAAATTTGACGTATGGAGTAAACAGATTAAATCACTAACTTTTGAAATATATATATATATATATATATTAAACTATTGTATTATATTGCATATCTTGAATCCTCAAAATATGATTCCATATGAAAAACACTTTTCATAGCACATCAGAGCTAATTCCTCTATAAGGAAGCAGAAGCTGGAATGGAATGCAAATTGGAGAATAATTCAAGGAATTTAAAAGCTTTTTACGGATGTAAACAAATTTTTAGAAGTCCCTAAATTAAGAGATTATATATATACGCCATACCCGCAAAGAGCATAGATAATAAATTCCGTCTGAATCGATGTCGCGAATGTAAAGGACTTCACAAGTTTGCGCGCAAAGTTCCCCTATTTTATTCGTAAACCAAACAAACAAATCGTAAATGTGCAGTTTGAAATATAGGGGAGAACGTGGCAATGTTGATCACTTCAGCTTTAAAGGCTCATATTTTTATTCCAAAATATATTTTTATGTATCTTAAAGTGTGTACTGTTAATTGAAGTATATGCGCTTTAACTATCCATTATGTAACATTGATTAACATTGAAAATGATTTGGTTCTGAGCTTAAATAAAAAAATTGCCAGCTGCTAAGAAAGCAAAAATTTGTGGGGTAATGATGGCCGGGCATGGGGTAATGGTAGTCACCGCATAAATTTGCTTCTTGTAAGAAAATTAACTTATATTGCTGCTGAATACCAGGATAAATACACTCCTTAATGTCATTAGTATTGATTTCGTACTGTAACCGTTGACTTAATGCCTTTATTAAACTTAAAATCTGCGGACAATATAACCAAATAATGAATAATTTTTTGGGTCAATTTTATTTGTTGAAGATTCTAGATTATTACAAAATCAAAGCCAAACTTATTGAATATTATAAAAGTAAGTATAAATCTTATTTAAGAAGATGGAATTTCTTGCATGAAAGTTATGCAAAAACGTTTTTTATAAATAAAGACTTATGAAATAAACTTTAAATATTACTGGAACATAGAAATGGTTGAGAATTATATTGACTTTTATATAGTGTTAAAATCAAGACAAGGCAGCGTTTATATTTCTTAAAATAAGGGTGACCATAAGTACCCAATGACCATCATTACACCGTTCTACCCTACATTTACAGTTTTTCTAAAATTGTTATTATTCTATTGTCTTAATATTCCATAATCATTCGTACTCATAAATGTAAAATCTATTTTTATTCTATTTATTTTCATCTGTACATTTTTGAAAATATAGGTAGGCTGCCATATCGTTTCCTTTTACTGAAACTGCTTTTACACATGGATCGAGTGTCGCACAGAGTAAAAGTGCACCTCGAAACAGAAAGTCGAGAATCGAGGAAAAAGGCAACCGAGCGAGTTCAGAAAGCATGGCGAGCTTCAAATCGAGCTGGCACCACTCATCAAACTGCCACACGATAATAAGATGCGTATACAAGGCAGATCCATTCAAGCTTACATGCGCATCACGTCCTCGCCGCTACGTTCCACGTATTCCGCACGAAAAGGAGAGAACGAAGAGAGACAGGCGCCACAGCCGCAAGAGATCGAATCGAGGAAATCCTTCGTGGAAAATTCGGCTGGTCCGGGGGCCGCTTTTCCTTTCGTGCGCGCCGCCGCGATCGATGCGAAATATTCCGCGCACGTTCCGGACGGGGGATCCTTTGCTCGCTCCATCACGCGCACGTGAGATGCACGACTTTCTTTTCCTGTCTCCAACTCTCTCCCACTCTTATCTCTCGTGGATGCGTGGATTTTTGCATAAATGTTTTAGGGGGGCTTATTTAGAGGTTCGACTTCCCCCCCGCGCTGCATTTCTATTCCAGAAACTGATCTCTGTATAAGCTTATTTTGTGTGGAATTCTGGGAGGCTTGCGCACTCCGATCTTTTTCGATCTTCGCATCAGCTGGTATTAATATTTATGGCTGTTTTTGAATTCTTGGAAATACTTTTTTTTTTACGAAAGCGAAGATGTGCCGGAGAAAACTGTTTACGAAGCATTCTTATAAACTGCAGCGGGTGCATAGGTAAAACGATAAGATTCATTAATTTTATTAAAGTCTAAATTTCCTCGTATAGCATTCAAATCCCATCATTCGCAGCATCTGCTGAATTGACTGAAGATCGTTCCCACACACACAGTTTCGTTCGCACTTAACTGTATAAGAGAAGATTCGAAGCAATTATATACCGTCGAGTGCCAGAGACACCTATAATTGAGTAACGGGCGAAAGCGAGACAGAGAGACAGAGAGAGAGAGAGAGAGAGACACACAAACACAGAGAGATAGAGAGAGAGAGAGTAGGCATAGCGGAGTCGCGTATAAACCTGCGTATTAATCGTGAAACTCCGAAATGCAGTGGTCGCACGTGTGCGCGTATGTGTGCAGTACCGTTAAAACGCCGGTCGCGGTTTCTTTTCTCGGACTCTGAACCGAGTTGTATAATATACATCGTATACGTAACCGCGAGCGAAAATAAAAGCGCGGGTGACGGAGGGCGGTTCCTTCCTCTTCGCTGTTATACACAATGTAGACGAGGGACGCGGCTGCACCGCGTATGGAGATCCAGCGAAGATTTCGGAACTTTATACCGTTGCATTCAGCTTGGATTCGAACGAGATATTCGGTGGCGCTTGATTGCTGTATAACCTGAGAACGGCTATTAGCATCCGCACTTTATTGTTTGCTGAATATGCGCTTAGAGGATGTTAGAGTTGAGTTGGCCGGCTGTTCTATGGGAGTTGTGACGCTTGAGTGTTCTTGAAAATTCATATCCGCTTCGTGAATTTTTCGTTATACTTGTATATAAGCTTCCGCTGTATCATCGTTATTGCAAAATTTTAATTGTAAATTCTCAAAACTATCTCGGTACCTCAATTTTCTTCCATGATTAAAAGACTATTAATCGTTGGTTCACGAGGATCTTACAAGCAGGGTGTCCCAAGTCCAAGAACTCGAAATCTACCAATGTTTGACATAACGCAAATTCATAAGAAAAGCTCATTCCTCCTATCTAAGAAAAAAAAGTCACGCATCATAACATCCCATCCCCTCAAAAAAATTCACCCGCAGCTATTTTTTCCCGCCCAGCAACGCATATACGCGCAATCCGTGCGTGTGCGCGCGTGTGTTCTCCAACCGAACACTACTGAGCGCGTCCGATCCGATCCAAGCCTGCACCGCCGCCGCGCGTTCCTTTTTATGCATTCGCGTCTCGTCGCTCGCTCTTTTCCTCCGCTCTTTTTTTTTCACCACTTTTTTGTGTACAAGTGCTGCACGCACACACACACACACACAGGTAAGCGCGCGCGTGCGGACGCAGTTACGTCTTCGTCGTGTGCTCTCGCGCGAGCGGCAGCCGCTCTCTTTTTCCGTCGCTCCTCCGCGTATTCGATTACCTGCGCCGAGCGCTCGGATTACGGGGGATAGAGCAAGAAGGAGAGATGATGCAGAACTGATGCTGCTGCTGCTGCTGCTGCTGTTGCGGCCAAGTGTGTATATACGTAAGGACGCGGTCCATCTGGCTCTGGCTGCTCTTTGGGCTCTCTGGGTATTCTTTGCGAAATTGTTTGTATTGGCCGCGGGTTTTCTCGGCGTTATGGGCCTTGAAATGTGAGGCTAATTGTGATTTCGGGCGGTGTGCGAAATGGTTTCGCTGTAGTCTCAGTTTATTTGATGCGATAAGGACAATTTGGAATTAAATTGCTTCCTTTGCAATTGTACTTGCAGCAAATCACATGTTTATTTACGTAAAAGTTGTCGATTGGTCCAGGGGTAGTCGACAAAGTGAAGAATATAAAAAGTATTTTTAAGTACTTCCGGGATAAATATTTTCACAGGTATACAGTCAGAAAATGGTCCATGCATGCAATTTTATGAAGATGATTCTCGGAGGTTACACAATTGTAAATAGACCTTAATAAAAAAAATTCTGTTAACTCTAAAGTCTTGGAAAACTGCTAAAAGACACTGGCAGAAAACAGCTGATCTCAGGGTACTATTAATTTACATCGAACCGCGCACGCGCAGATATCCGACATTCGTTCTCGTACACGTATTCGTCGACGCTAATATATATCCGGCGTTTGACGCTCAAATAGATTGATATCTCGGAATATTAATAAGTGTATTAAAATAAATCCTTTGCCTGTTAAAAGTTTCTACAGGCTTCAATGCCTACGTTAGATCAACGATAGATTTCTCAGTAATTCACAGCAGCAGCAGCAGCTATAGGAAATTAAAAAAGAAGAGAAAAAGAATCCTATCGTCCGTTCGAGTATCTTTTTCGAATTCATCCAGTCCTATCCATAAATAAGCTCTAAAAGTACCTCGGAATTCTAACGCTCTTCACATAAAAGAAGCAGTTACCCGCAGCGCTCAAGTATCGCCATCACCTTGTAATCCAACTCAATCCAGCGAATAGATCAACTCTCTGGGTCCGAGTATATAAGATTAGCCCAGAGGCTATAATTAGACAAGTCGTTCCTTTTATTTTTATTTTTCTTTTCGTCGATTTGTCACGTAACAGCACTGTGGCATATTCAAACATGTACATCGGCAGCAGCAGTGGTAGCAGCGCAGGACTAACGACGAATGTCAAGGCCTCGTGACGCCAGTATTAGCGGTATTATAACCGGCGCGAGCTCGCGCGGCTCGGCTCTCCGAAGAATTTAGGTCGAAAAGTCACAGCCGCGTGTGCGTGCGCGCGGCGTCAAAGTATATTACATACACCAGCTCTAATGCGTGTACTTGGTATGTGTGCGTGTGTATAATACGTTATATCTACCCGAAAAGCTTCTGACGTCCTTCCAAAAGAAGAAAGAAAGAAGAAGAAGACGGGGAAATAATTATCGCGCGCTGCGCCACGGCCTTTCTCTCGCGTTCGCCTTGCGGTAGTCTGTCATTTTTTACAGCGCCCGCTGTGAGTGTGTGTCCCATTTACATATCTTATGCGGATCATTTCTGTAAGCTCCTTTTCGTGTGTCTTTCGCTCGATGCATTGGCCAGTTAATGAAACCAATTATACGGTGTGCGATCCGTTGTGTGGGATGGATGTCAGTGTAAAAAGGGAGAAGAGCCAAAGTGTTTTACCTATACTCCGCGTGTCTTTTGTCTTCTGTCCGTATGTATCTGTATTCTTTTTTCGTTGAGGCATACTGCTGCGCTAAAAACGCGATGTTAAGTCGCACGAGCGCCATAATTTTCACACCTCGTCCGAAATGTATTGGGTTCCCTCGGTTTGCTTTTGCGCTTAAGATGCTTGGTATATACTTACCAATTGCACGTATATATACGTATATACCAATACTTGGCGTCGGGGCGCTACCTCGCCCCTCGATTCAATAAATATTCATTCCTCATAAATAATAGCGAACTAAAGATAATTTTACTGTAAAATCCCCAGTCGACATCCTCGGAATGTGCATACTCGGTGTCATTTCCAAAAGAGACCTTGAATTCGAGCACAGCGCAGTATATTTGAATCGAGTTAAAGTGGCACTGTATATCGTCATATCGAAAGCAAAACAAAGGTCGCGCGCGCGTCCATCCGCTGCTTTACTCTTTCTCTTTCGCCTGGCCTGGCGCGCACAAGAAAGCCTCTCTACACTGCACGTATATACGTTCGCTCTATCCAACCTACAGGCGAAAGAAAGAAATAAGAAAGAGGAAGAGACGACATAGCACGCGTCCTGCCTGATATGCAGTGCTATACGCGCCATCGCCGGCCTCCTATATAGCTGGCGATTCATCGCGCACAATCCCTCGCGGTCATAGACTCTCCCTCTCTCTCTCTCTCTCTCTCTCTCTCTCTCTCTCCCTTGCACTATCGCAGCAGTGGACGTTTTGAGAACAGTTACGTGGGAGTCTGGGTCACGAGGCGTGGCCTGGCCAGCCGCAGCAGTCATCCTCCGCCGTGTGCACGCACGCGTGTGTGTATATGTCGTGCGTTAAGCACTGCCGTGGTGTCCCATAGAACCACAGTCCCATTGGCCAAGAAAAGCCATCGGGCCACGACGAGAATAATTATGTAACCCATAGGAGAGAGAGAGAGAGACAGAGAGAGCCCGAGCGATTTCCGCGACGACTATTCCTGCCCGTGTGTGTGTGCGTTGTGTATAGAATAGACGCGAGAGCCTAGAAGAGTCTAGAATGCAACGTACGTTTGTGTGTGTGTGTGTGTGTGTGTGTGTGAATGTGGATGTATACATGGGCGAGCGACAGGACGCCGAGACGTGCATAGGAAATTTTTCCCACTTCTAATGTGCTCGGCATGGCAGCTTTTCTATTCGAAGAGTGTATGTTTTAGTGTGTGTGTGTGTGTGTGTGCGCGAGCGCGGGGAGGTACGTGTATATGGGTGTGCATAGAGAGCTTGTTGTCGATGCGCGCAGAGGCGCGAGCTATTGATGCTCTCTCTCTCTCTCTCTAGGTGCGATGCTTGAGCTCTCGACGCGAACCTACTCGCGAGACTTTTTCTTGTGCCTGCACTCGAGTTCAACACTTTCCGCCTGTGTTTTCTACATATACGAGACAGAATTTGGTAGTTTGTTTCCCGTCATATGTTACTTCTTATACCGTTGGTATAGGTTTGAATTTGCTTTTTTAATAGATCTTTAGAGAAAGAAATGGATAATACGCTTTAGAATATTTAACAGTTTTCACTATGGTCATTATAGAATGCGATATACGGACATTAAAAAAAATAATAAGTTAAGTTCACTCACCGACTATTTCATCCGTGACAAAATAAACATTAACTATAATCGTTAACATAGAGTATAAAAACACTCTTAACACAGTGAATCTAGTATAACTAAGGCAAAAAGAAATCACTTCCACTTAGTTATACGCCCTCATCACGAAGCCGCACGACACAAGGCTGCAGGAGAGCGCGCGCAACAAAAAAAGGAAAAGGCGCGCAGTAAAGGGGTGCCTCGGACACCGGGCTATAGTAGTCCGATGCGGCCGCGGGGAGAAAGAAAACAGCTCGAGCGCGCGGAATTCCGATAATGAAACAACTATGGACGATGAGCGAGTTACGCGCTATATACGCGCCGATTTCCCGATGTGGCAACACCCGCCAATGCCAATGCGCGCGCGAACGATCTCGGATTCCTGCGATGCTTTGACGATTTGTTATGACTCGACCGATAAAGCGTCGCTTGCGACATTAAACGGCGCGATAACGACCGATTCGGTTTCTTTTTTTTTTTCTTTCTTTTGTTCGACTTGTGTGTATACTCTTGTCTAGTTCTTCTTCCGGTTGCGTGTGTATTGCTTCGTTGTTTTTTTCTTTGCGCGCGAAACGAGAACTATACCAACGCTCGCTTTTTTCCTTCCTGCGGCCTTTGGATATTTGCGTAAACACAAGAGTTTTGCGAGGAATGCACGCCGAGAGTTTCGTTATCATCAAAGCGTTCGGTGCGTATTTATTGAGAGCGAGGAGGAAGACATTTTTGCGATCGCATAGCGGAAACGCGTTTAGGGAATCGCGGAATACCGATGAAATGCGGTTATGAGAATATATACAACAGCACGGCCGTTTTGGTTGAATAAAAGTTATACCGATAGTTTGCGTACAGGAAAGGAAACAACAGTGACTTTTGTTTTTCGTAAGGTTAAATTTTTCGGTACCTATTATTGTTCGTTCGTGAAACTTTATTCTATGTTATAATTAGTTCAAAAGTTATTTTTACATAATTCGGTTAGTCGATAGTTATTTTAGCGACAATTAAAATAAAGAGTGTATGTAATGTATGTATACATATATAGGTACCAAATCAGCTCTTAACGCATGGCACTAAATAACTCGGCTCACAAGCACTCGGACACTCGAAATGCTCTGGCACCGCGCGGCGAAACTGCATCTGCGGCCGTCATCAAAAGCAACGTAACTCCACACATCGGTAGCAGCAGCAGCCGCGGCGAGTGCGTGCATGCAAAAGAAGATAAAAGGCCTCGTATGTCCAGTCCCCCTCTCTCTCTCTCTCTTTCTCTCACGAGTGCGTGTCCGTGCTAATCCCAGCGGACACGTGTTCGCGCCCTTTATTCTCCGCGCGCCAATACACCCATACACGTATATACATACGGTCCCGATGAAAGATGGACATCCCGCTGCGGACATGCCGTGCGCTTAATTTGACGGACGGCCATTTCGGTGATCGGCGACGTTGGAGCTGCTGCGGTGTGGGCTTTTTAAGTAAAGCAGCCGCGCGCGCGCCTGCGATCCGACACGATCATCGTCCGCGCGGACATCGCAGAATTTTCGTGTGACGAGCTCAGCCACAGCTGCTTTTGCGAACCGACCTGCCTGTAAGCGCATATTAATGTTGTGCCGGTTCTCGCGCGGCTGCGGTTTTTCGATGCCTGCTGCCAAAGGTGCGAGCTAATATATATATATGCACGTAAATTATAGTGTTTCGATTATACATAGTTTCAGTTTTGGAACCATGGTCCAAAAAAGACATGCGTGCGGATCGCGTATACTTTGAATAGAAGCTACTTTCATTGTGACTATGGTTGTACATACACATTAATCGCTAATGAGGTCGATAGATGGTAGCGAATAGTATATAATTCCGATTTATAGGTATATGCATTTTCTATGGTAAAAGATAATGGATCGAAACCTGTAATTCCTTTTTGGAGTAGGCAAAAACCGTTGAAATTTCTAACCGTGAACCAATTACTTTTTTTGTACCAACTTTGACTGGTATACCTATATAATGTCTATCGGAAATGGCTAATTTTCGTATTTATCAGACTGAAATTTGATAAATACGCAGGCATCGTTATCGGATTCTAGGAACAGTCCAAGTATCGTGGAATTCTTATGTATGAAATGGAAAAGTAAACGAAGGTAACGATGGCAAACGTCAAAAGTTTGGGATGTTTTGAAAATGTTGTTTTCACTAAATTTGACACGAAATAAGGCGGATGAAAAATGATTATTTAAGTGGTGGTCAGCCAAAATATATGCGAGGAATCGTGTCCCAAGGATGACGCTGCAATAATTATAAAAGGAAGAATACATTTCCAGGAGATTTGTCTACTCTGAGCCCTTTAAGAGGTGTGAAATCGATTAGTATATTATTAAATCTACTTTAATTATGGAATAAAAATTTTTGGGATATTTTTCTCGCAGAAATATTTTTTGGTAACGGTTGGTTTTGTTTGTTATTCGTACATTGTATAATTAATTTAGAATTGGGGTAGTTTAAAAATTTAACTATACGTTTTAGAAATATTTTTATTAATAACTTAATTCGAAATTTGAACGAAAAACTAATTTACTCGATATACGAATTTCATTACTATACAGGGTACAACTTTCATTGTCATATTTTCACACAATAACAAACAAAACCATCGTACACGCCCAAAAAAGGCGATTTCCAATATACGAGTCCCTCGACATGCAGCTCGAACGATATAATCCTCCAAATCCGTGTATCCGTATACAAGAAAAGACGAGCCTCCTGGTCATCGACAGAGTCTCTCTTTTCTACCTCCGCGCATTATGCGAAAACGACACACGGGTTCGAAAGGTGCAAAAAGGACCCTTTCTCCGCAAGTTGACAATACGGTTCGCCACTAGTGGTCAAGCCTTTGGATGTAGACCGCTCGCGGGGACGCGCCTACAAGGATCGATCGGTCACTCGGCATATTGAATGGACGGTATACGCGACGAGCCGAGATATACAGATGTTTCTTGTCGTAGGTCGTCGAATGGCGTCTCTGTGCACATCTCTTTAATCGCCAATTAGACGCGTCGAATCGGCTTCTGCAGCCTGATGTCAGCTGCGCACCGCGGACACGACGTGTGTCCAGCCCCGTGCACATTTCCATATACGCGAAATGCAGCCTCTGTGTCCGTCGCCCTATTGTTCGCAAATCTGTGGAGACGAAAGAGAGAGATGCCCATGCTTGTTTGCAGCGACGAGCCTTTTGGAGGTTTTCGAGTACCGTCAGGATTTTCGTTTTACTGGACTGGGATTTGTTGTCGATGAGGGTGGTTAGTTGGTATATTTGATGCTTTGGATGACCTGAAAATATCGAACTTTTTTCGAAAAGATTAATAAATGCAAGAGTTAGGCTTTTTTTTGTCAGTGTTAATTTGAGGGAAAAATTTTATCTTATTCTGAATAAATCTAACAACTCGTTACACGATAATTTACTACACGTCCGAAAAATGGTAAAAAATTACTATTTAATATCATAGAACTAAGCTGCAGAGAATAACACAAAAGCCCCTCCTCTCAGATGTACAGAGAATCCCAAAAGGCAGAGACCGCTCACAAAATACATCCAAGTTGCATTTTCCTCCACGAAATCCGCATCGAGCAAAACAAAAAACCGACAGACTCTCGAGAGTCTGCGCCGATTTACAATTCACCCCTTTCTTCGACTGCGCACTCCTCGGCTTCCTGCTGCTACTCCTCGCCGTATACGCGGCAGCTGCTCGCCCTTGGATTATTACCAAAAGACTGTCCGACTGCGCGCGTTTACGTGGCGCTTAGACGTCGGTGGTGGGCCGCCCCTCCTCCCGCGCGCATACAACCCTTTTCACGAGCGCCTCCGCGTCGGCGATTCGCGTCCCTATAATGGATGAAAAAAAAAAAAAAAAAAAAAAAGAAAAAACAGGAGAGGAGAGTCGGAGGCTGAAAAGGTACTTCTTCCGGCATTATCTCGTATTGCATCGGGGTAACGCGCGAGCTGACGTGTTTCCGGAAAAGCATACAGAACGGACCCGCGCGCGTTCGGCCCAATTTCACGATGAGAGGGCCCACGCATCTGGCGCTTCGACCGCTGCTCTCTCCGCCCCATCCTCCTTTCTCTCTTCCCTCTATACACTTTTCAGATGCGTATCCTGCCCGAGACGCGAACGCGGCGATCCTTGTATACCTAAAATTCGGGGTCGCTGTGCACGACCGCGACGACACCCCCGGGTTGGGTTAGTTTACCTGCGATTGGATGTACTTTTTCGTAATCGAGGAATGAGACCGTACATGTGCTTGTTGATGTGTGTAATCGCTACGTTCGTTGACCATTCGGATGGTGATTAATACTTATTTATGGTATTGTATTCCGCGAAATATTTTGAACTACTGCGTTATAGAATTTAAATATTAATTATTAAGTAAGTTTCTATCTTTTTACTAATCGAAATTCATGACTATAATGGTTTTATTAAATATTAATAAGTAACTAAATATAGAGGTAAATGGTATTAAAACGCGTAATACAAAAAAAAAAACAACTGCATCTGCGCTCATTACAGAAAAAAAAGCTAGTATTCCCGTATAAGGCATTTTTCTCCAAACAATATATCGATCGCACGTCAGAAAGTATCCCTTTCCCTCTTATTCGAAGATTAAGTACACGTATACGTCCCGTAATAAGCGAGAAAGATCATTTTTGTGGATAGTTTTCATTATTGCTCGTTGTGTAGCCAGCTTTCAGGAAACGTATATAGCCAGGTCCCACACCCCCTTTATATAAAAAAAGTGTTCGTGTAAGGGAGAACAGCAGATGTAATGCGGTCGCGTGAACCTTTTTCTCGGCCCTTTCTTACGTACATCAACGCTTTTTCCAATTTATCTCAAGATCGTCTGGAATCATGGACTTTATGATATATATTAAATTTCACGCGCATCATGAATCATAGTTTTTCTCCCCGTAAAATTAATATAAAATATTCCGTGGCGAATCGATACCCGCGTTCATAGAATGTTTACTCGTTACCAAAAAAATCTGTCCTTTTTCTGAATTTTCGTACGTTGTCAAATATTTATTTAAAAAAATAACGATGAACGCCCACAAGTCCACTGTAGTCACAAAAAACCGCACATTTCCCTAAAAAAAAAACTGCCCCAGCTTTTCCAATCGATCGGCTCAAATTCACGTATAGAGCAAACACAAACCGCCGCTCGCCACCGGACGAAAAAAAGGAAAACAATCATTTTTTTATCCAGAGGCACGCCCGCGCTGGTTTCCCGAAAAAGTGAAAGATCCACCCCCCATAGGTCTAAAAGAAAAAAAGGCGAGAACAAAAAAGCGCTCTTGCTGCGAGCAGATGCCAACGGAGTGGCGCGTGGACACTCGGGTCCACTCCACTTCATAAGAAGACGGGACAGATGCTGTAATCGCATCCAAGGCGCGCATCTCTGAACTGCAGGAAACGGAGAGGGAGAAGCAAAAAAGCAGCGTGGGCGCGTGCCACGTCGATCGCACTGCGTTGCAGTAGCGAATGGTCCGGAAACCGCTGTTGCTGTTACCGCGCGTAATGCAGCAGGCACTTCTTCTAGTATTTATAGGACCTTTTCAATTGTGTGACGTAATGGCGGAAGGGCGCGTTGCAACCCCTTTCGCTCGTGCGATTCAAAGATCGATCGACAATACGTACTCCGTGGTACGTGGCACGTGGCTCCAGCTATACACACACATACATACAGGAATGTAGAATATACGGGAGTGAAGTTCCTCCTTCCTTCCTTCTTCACTTTTGCCACGCCGCCGCCTGTGTGTTCCTGGACGACTGCGCCTCCGACGATGGACTACGCTCGTATAATTATCATTCGGATTAGCCGCTCCGTACGAGCTAAGGGATTCTTTTAAGACGCGCGACCTCGACAATTCGAATGAATGGAATGAATGGGGAGATATTCGTGAGATCTGTGCTCGCGTGCGTATACACAGGTCTACCTTTTTGGGTCGTAATTTATCGAATTGAAAAGAGACGCGATGAATGATCTTTGTGCAGTAAGAGGCCGCTGGTGTAGAGTTATCTCGAGTGCGCGGGTTAATGGATTAGCATCTGTTTTGGGGTTGAACCAAGTGGGAGGGATTGGACGCGCCGCGGTCGACAATGGTGCATGCAAACGATCTTTGGGTGCAAGATCCTTTGAGGACGAGCTATACCGAGACGACCTGGAAACTGAATGAAATAGCTGCTTGTATATTGTGTGCCGTGGTCTAGGGCTTTTACGATTGTGCCCGCGTATCCTACTGTCAAGTGGCTAATTGGCACCTATGATTTTTTAGTGTACATGTAAGCTCATTTGTTTAATATAGATACTTTTATATAAGTAGCGACTGATGGTGTAGTTTTAAATGCGAAACTCAAAATTAACAAAAGTAAAGGGATTAACCACCTTTCGAGACTTACATCCCTGTAATTTTAACCGCCATAAAACTGAAAGAAACTCGTTTAGGTAGGCTAAATTGGATAAAAAAAGATTACATCGATTAGATTCCCATCTAGAAGCAGCAAACGTAAACCTGTAACTATAACGTATAACCATGAACGATCGGCACACCTATACAAGTCGATGTGCAGTCAAGTCCAGTCTCTCGCAATTAGTACATCTCTCGTCTAGAAACAACGCATATACACACAAATGCGGCCGCGCGAGAGAGAGAAACTTTCTCTCTCGGTTTTTCCATCGCTCGGTAGCTCCGACACGTTCGTTCTTTTATCTTTTTGCGAATTACGCATCAAGTGGCAGCTGTCTGGTCTCCCGCTCTCGGGGAAAGCAGCCTCTCTCGTACTCACACACACACACACACACACACAAAATGAAGAATAAAAAAACACACAGAGAGAGAGAGGAAGAGAAAAAAGAGCTCGCGAGAAAGGGGTACACAGCACACAAGAGACCTGGCGCGTGGATCTGTTTCACCTTTTTCTTCGTCTATCGCGTCGTCACTTCCTGATAATCGGCGCGTGTGGAACACGCGACTCCCTCTCTCTCTTTCTCTCTAGTGTTCGTGTATTATAACACAGGCATCGATCTCTCGAGGTTCTTGTGTGTTATGAGAATTTGAGGCTTTTATCGAACGACGCGACGCCTGCCCGTGGATCGAGAGTAAAGGGGACCGTTCGCTTCCTGTCAACGACTGCACGCGTGCGCGGAGGCCCAGAGTCCTTTTCTTTGCATTATAAGATCCCCCATTGTCCTTGTCAGCTTTTCTTATGTATATATACACTCCTCGAGAGGATCTGGATCTCGCGTCTTTTGGGTTTATTGTCGTTGACGCGAGTTGAATGGAAGCTTTGGAAGTTGGGCTTAACGCCAAGTGTCACGCATAAGAGGATGGCTCGCGCGCGAGTTGCAGTATATAAATTCTTTTATTTTGCTTTTTGGATTGTAAGCGCACTCGAGAATATTCGAAAGAGATTTCTTATGATATTTGGTGTATTGTCTATTAATCGGTTTGGCCGATTTTGTGACTGATATTATTATAGTTGAGCTTAAGGGAAAGGCTGGAAAGGTGTCGAGAAGTGAGTTTGTGGAAGATTCTCGTAGGTTCCCCGTAATATTTCTTAGGTTCTTTTATCTAGATAGAATTATTAGACCGAAGAGTAAATTAATATATATTTTTTACTCAATATTTTTCAAATCAAAAATAGTCTTGGTCTCTTTTACAACTGTACAAAATCGTAAAAGTGAAAATAACAATTGTACAGTAAGACGATTTGATTTGCACTCATATAGAAAGAATACGTAAATAATTATGTGTTAAAAGAAGAAATAGAAAGAAAAAAGGAATGAAACTGATCCGTTACATCTTTATGAAATGTTATACAAAGAAATGCACCCACATAATCACTAGGCAATTACCATTCCGCAACTTTTAAAAGTCGGCAGAAAAAGAAAAAGACAACGAGACTCCTTGCTCACGTATACCTCATTTGTAACCCAATAAAATCTAAAAATAGCTTAAGCTGAGGTACCGTTCGCTCGCGCGAGAAATCCAAAGAACAAAGTGAAAAAAAAATGCACGTTTCCGTTCGCCGCGACTCGCCATACCGGATGGAGTGTGAGAGAGAGAGAGAGAGAGAGAGAGAGAGAGAGAGAGATGGAACCGTTAAAGTCCTATTTTCGAGATGAGTAACGCGCTCCCTCGCTCCGGGGGAACGCGGAACACAAGAGACAGAGAGAAAGAGAGTCGCGAGAGTATATAAGCAAAAGAGCGAGTGAGACAGGAGGAGGAAAAAAGAGCAAAGAAGAAGCAAAAAGGATATAAGAAGAGACCGAAGAAGAAGGTCGAAGAAGAAGAGGAAGAAGCAGCAGGAGAGAAAGATAGACGCACTCTGCACAGACAGTGGAGAAAAGAAGAAAAGAGAAGAAAGAAGGAGAGAGAGAGAGGAAGAAGCATCATGCCACTAGTCCCTTTCCAAGTAAGAGTGGGTTAAGGCCCAAGGTCCTCTTTCCTCTGCGGGGCTGCGCTCGGCTCCGCTCTCCTGGCGCGCGCGCGGCCAAAGAGACGACCATCCTCGCTCCGCGCACAGGCTCCGTTGGACGCGCGACGCGTGCGCGCTCGCACCTAACAGTACCTCCCCGGCTCACTCCCCCGGCTTTGCTCCGGCACTTTATGCAACGGCCCTCCGAGCCAAAGAGAGAGATAGAGAGAGAGAGACGGACTCCGCGGCAGGCAAGAAAGAACACGCACGCGAGACTTTGCGGGAGATGACACTCCAATGGACAATGGGGTAATCGATGAGCCGCTGCTGCCGATGCGATGTACACGAAAAACGAGACGCGATTCCGTGCGCGCGGTCGTGCCCGCTTCTTCTTCTTCCTTTTTTTGACTCTTTCTTCCTCCCCCCACCGACCCTCGAGGCCTGTGACGGGAACGTTGAGGGGGCTTTTGATTGTTGACCGTTATGTATGCCTTTGAAATGGACGAGTTTTCGAGGATGCAAAATGTACCATTAAGATTCTACTTTGTTGCTTTCGTAAATTCGTTACGACGCGCGGTGTTTAAATACGAGAGAAGTTTATTTATAATGACCGGGTGGATTTGGAAAAAGATTAAAAAAAAAAAAAGTGACACAGCTTTAGATACGGTATAGGTGGGGATTAATTGATACGATAATGGAGCAAACTACGTACAGGCGCAACGTAACGCGTGCAAAAAAGGTAAACGGGGAAAAATTGAATTATGACAATTAATCTATGATCATCCGCTGCGACGAGCTACAGCAGCCGTCATTTTGCATAACGAGTTTTCTAATCGCGCTCTCCAAAACTGCCGGGGATATATATCGAACAAAAATTGCCCTCATCCTCCGCATGCAGCTACTCTTATGCAACAGTGATGATTTCCCACTGAAACGGGCCTGTCTACCAATAAAAAGCTGCCAACCTCGCGAAAACACGAACAGATCGAAATAGAAGGCGCGCGATTTTTCCGGAAAATCGCATCGGTCGTCGTATAGTCCGCGGCACCGCTATAAGGGGCGTCCCATCACCTCCGCGTGTAGTCCTTCGCATACATATATATATATATATATACACATACAACTGGTTACACGCGATCTTTGTTCCTTTTCTCTTCCGCGTCCAGTCTTTATTGGTCTTCTCACGTGCCTTCTTTAGGCCACGGGGCACGGATGCGGCTATAACCTCTCTCTCTCTCTCTCTCACACACATACACAGACACACACACGTGTATAATCTTCCGCGGTGCGAAGCCAGATATCGTGTGCCGCGGCGCGCGCTGCAGAGGAGGCCCGTTATACCTCGCTATATAGCACTCGCGCGAGCGGGGTGTCGCGCTCTCGCAACGCTCGCTCGTTCGCTCGCTCCTGGGGAGCCCGAGGAGAGGAGGCCTGTTACCGTGTTACCGCAATTCAGGCCACAAAGTCAAAATACAGTTAGCCTTAGCCGCGCTTTCCTCTCTCTCTCTCTCTCTCTCACGGAGAGGAGGAGGAGAGAAAGAGAGGAAGCGGGATAGCTCTTCGGAGAAGAGGCAGAAAAGGCGAAGGAGGAGAGCAAAAGAGGTGCCGGACGAAGAGAAAAAAAAAAGAAAAGACCAAGACTGTGCTCTGGTGCTGCTGCTGCTGCTGCTGCTGCTGCTGCTGTGGCTGTTGCACGAGGAAGAAGAAGAGGTGAGAGCGTGCGAGTGGCGGAGCCAAGTCCGCATCCTTTTGTAGCGAGATCAGTCCCGCGCCGAGACATAGTTGTGTTTTTTTTTTATTTTTCCTTTCGGGGATGCGCTCCGTTGAGCTTTCGGATTCACAACTTTTCCGTTATGTACACTCCTCGTGTGAATCGCACTGACGTCATTATACGGGACGTTTATATATATATGTATATATATCACTTCTGGACAAAGGATCGAGAGAGTCGTTTGTTCGATTCGCCACTGATTATGGTATACCAAAAAGATAGGGAAAACGTTCTGATATAACTGTAAATTTGAATAATTATAATTAATTTTTGTAATGGAAGATGTGAATAAAGATCGACAAACTTAATCGAAGAAGATTATGCATTATTGATTACGTGTGCGGCTAGAAAAATGAATTTTAATCTTAAAACCAATATAACGGTTCGAAGGAAAAGTTGGCATGTAGCGATAGATATTGATTTTCGAGAAAATTATCTTTTTTTTTTTTGGATCGCACTACTGGATAGAGAATTTTTATCTCCAATGCACAACTTAATCGTCCACCTTAATTCCATCCTCTACACGAAACAATGTAAAATGGTACGTACCCCATCGAAACAATAAAATATCAATGTCCGATCCATCGTTCTCTTCTTTTTATTTCGTTAGATCTATCCAGGCAGTTCTTTTTTTTCAGGCATAGATGGTGAGCATTGCGGTATATAGGCACGCCCGAGAACCGCCACGCGATAAAGTTACACTAGTTCCGCGTCGACTAGCGATCATCGAAGTTCCTTCGCTCTCGTAATGCATAGGAAGAGTATGGACTGGCGGCAGCTACCGAAGGCGTCGGATATCTCTTTACTTGATATTCGGCGCTTCTTGGACTTCTATTACCCATTCTCTGCTTTTAGTAATTCGGCAAGTTGATCCAGGAACGACTTGCGAATCACGTATTTTGACTCTTTTTCATCGCCGACTCGAAAATTCTTCCAGCATAACTTTTTTCCTTGTATGAATTGCCAATCGCTGCTCTATTAAAGCAGGATAGGAACTTTTAAAATAGTTTTCGAGTACTCAACGTTGAAAATGATAGACCAAGCGAAAAAGAGTTGGTGGATTCATGTTTAATAGTCAATTTCAACGCAACCAAGCCAAGTGTTTAAAAACTAAGCGGGTGTATAAAGCTATAGTCCTTAGAACTATTTCAAACATTTACTGTACTGTGTTTCGTTGGAGTAACCGATTATTGGTTGGAATTGTCACAAACTTATCTGCAAAAACAAACGGCCAACTACAGTTGGGTTACAGATCCTTTTCAGTCTCCATTCAAAAATTTCGTTCAGCTTTGTGAAATTAGTTCAGTCATAGAGAATATAAAAGATTGATACGATCCACGAGGCGAATTCAAATCTTATATACGCACGTCAGCGTTAAGACATTCTCGATTCCACAATATATATATATATACAGACACAGACGACGCATAGCGAGGAAGCTCGAGATCGTTGGTGAGCGGCTGGTCTATACGTGCGTCGGTGTGCTATTTATAAATATAAATGAAATTCGCAAAGCGAGCTCTTACCGTCGATTTGTCCGCGAGACTGTCGAATGATGTTGCGTTCTTTCCTATCTACCATCATCGTCATCGCGCGCAATCGTCTCCTCCGATTTTAACATTCATTCATGACACGACCACGAGCTATATACTCCTTACGTACACCCGCAACAATCGCTCCATCCGTCCATCCACTACAATCGTTGCTTCGCGATATACACGCGCGATTATTTCGAATATATACGCGCAGGGAAGAGCCCGTAACTCCGCGCAGTGTGTTACACGCCGATCTCCTATACACGCTCTATTACGAAATGAATACATATATATATATGTATGTTAATCAGGTGCATGTTTACATGCTATTTCTGGCGTGCAAGCCGGTGTAATCCTCCTCCCCCAACTCCTCACCGGTAATCAGCGGCTACGATCTCGGCCGCGATCAAAGTCGTATAAGTATATATATGTGAAATTTTTTCCGCGAAAGCCGAGAGAGACGCGCGTTATGTTCCACTCTTCAATGTCCAAATGTTGCAATTTGAGCGCAATTAAACCAGTCACGGCTGACTAACGCGACATCTATTTTATATCGCGCGCGCGGTTGCCGCAGAGCTTGTGCCTTTCGATCGCGGCATTAATAACCTAGTTCATGAAATATAATATTTGGTAATTAATTTGCGCATCACCTTTACCTGAAATTCAACTTTCAATGAATACACGTTCTACTTAACTAACTGAAAAAGTTATATCACAGCTGCATCGTATCTTTCGTCATCCTGTTACTGCACGTATACACGTACGAATATCGATAGTTGACCGAATGAGCTGTTGAAAATGTTACAGCATACGAGTGCGACGTGAAAACATCACCGTATTACAGCTCTGTTGTAATAAGTGGATACCGAAAACTCGACTTCCTGCACAGGTCGAGTATTAGAGTCAGCGCGCGAAGGTGCGCGCATAAATTAAGCGTTAATCCTTTACGAAGTGGTAATACAACAAGCCCTGGAAAAAGAAGAGGCGTTTTTATGTATAGAGCAAGCAAAGGAAGAAGCGAAGAAAAAGCATAGCGCAGCCCGTGAGAGGAAAAAGAAATAGAGAGGAACGAAAGAGCGCAGTGTACACGTCGAGGACATTGCAACACGATTTTTCGACGTCCAACCACGTGGAACACACGAATTTTTGAGACCGCTCAACTTCTCCTCTTCACCGCTCACACCTTCACTATTACATTCCTGTGCCCTATAACCAGCTCCTCTTTCTCACTTCGCCGCTCGCATCGTCTTTCTTCTTTTTTTATATATATATATATATATATATACAGACTCTGCGCGGTGGTGGTCCATTATATACATGTATAATTGAAGAGAGATAAAAATGCTATTAAACCTGGCTTGCGCAAGGTGTGTAGAGAAGAAAAGGAGCACATCGTATTAAAGAATTTTTTTTTTCATTCCGATCGCTCGCGATGACGATATATTAACGGTTAAATTGGATCCCTATGCACTTCCTATACAAGCGATGTACTCACACCTGAGTCATTATTTATTTGTCAATTTATTTATTTATCTCGCTTCCGCGTACAGACTTTATAATATATACGCGTCTTGGAAGTTGCGCGGATAGTTGTTTCTTCGTAGTCTATTATTTCAAGATTTTTTTTTTGTTTTCTTGCCATATCTTCTCTTTTATTAGGAATTTGAAAGATTTTATTACCGATAGGTACTTTGAAATTTTAGTTTTCACTTTATCGATATTTCATAGGTCGTTTAAACAGTGTAAACTTAAATAGGAAATTCAATTTTTCTTATAAAAAAATCTACATTTCCTTCCTGCATCATTGGGTTGGTATAATTACCGCTGGCCATTTATAAGACCACTCACCGGAAGCGTAACATCTTAATTGACTTTTAATACGACGTTAAAAAAAGTTGAAAAATTATTTCGACATAAAGTTTATAATTCACGAAAGAAGTTGAAGGTACGGAATTTTCGATCGCTCCCAACTTATGACAGGAAGCAGTTCGCGGTCTGATTTCGACTTACTTCCTCAACGATGTAACTTATTAATAGTGTCAAAAAAGGTGATAAAAGAATAAACTATAAAGGTAGTAATTTGAATTGCTCGTTCATAGACCTTTACAAAGATCGACATTATAAAAATGTTTATTCAGCAAAAGAGAGGTTTGCCATTAAAAAAACAGGATAATAGCATTTGAATAAAATTTGGATTACGTCCGTAAACTATGGCAGTATAAATTATACAGTTAAAGGTCAAGCTAAGAATAGCAAAGTCCTGCAAAGAAGGCGCTTTTGTTGAACTGTTTACCATAATTTTTTTTTTTTTTTTTCACCGACCAATACTAGTAAAACACAAACACGAGAAATTAAAAAGAAAACCAAAATAAAAATATTAACACCAAAATGTATCCTCAAGGAGGTTCGCCTGATTTCAATAAAAAAAAAGAAGCACACACGTAATCTTGTAACAGTCGTACAAGCAATTTACATGCAAAACGAAATTCCTCTTCGCGTAGGAACCTCTGGTAAGATTTCCAAATTCGCGGACACACACGTATTGCCCAGGAGAGCGAAATCCAGTTCCAAATACCTGCGCGAGAGTCCATCAATATACATTAATACGCAACTAATCTGCGGGATCTCGTGTTTCACGCGCTTATACCAAGGACTGGGTTACCCATTCTTTCGAGCCTAGCGCAAAAAGTATAGAGAGAAAGAGAGAGAGAGAGAGAGAGAGGGGAAAAAGAGCTACTATGGTAAGTGGCCAACGCCCAATATTCGCGAAACGCTCTGCCGCATTGGAATAGACTCCCGAGGGAGATTACCGAGTGCCGCCTAGCTAACCATTGGACAATTGTTTTACTACGCATGAATTTGTGTGTGTTTGTATGTGCGTGCGTGTGTAAGTATACAGAAAGAGAAGAGGAGTTTGGAGGAGCTCGCCCGAAGGTGAACGACACCCAACTCGATCGAGAGAGGAGTCGACGACTCGAGTTTTAAGAAACGTACACCTCTTTCATTTTTTTTTTAATTCTTTATTCGGTGGTATATTATTTCTGGCTGTATAACTTTTTATTCTGAAGGATTTAGTTTTTAATTTCGTTTTTTTTAAGGATTATTTGTATTTTATTTAAATTAGGGTAATTTTATAATTTATTGTTTTAGTCAGACTAATTATGACGGGCTAAAAGTCGTGGTATTAAAAACATTTTCGGCACTGTTCGCTAATTGTAAATAATTCAAAATTAATGAATATTTGAAAAATAAATGAATTTTAAAAATGAATGATTATTCAATGATGTAAGTCATATAATATGTAGGTACAATAAGTTTCAATATTTTGTATCAATAAGTAATGCATTAAATTTTTCGTTTTATTAATATTAGTAAAGAAAAAATTGATGCCAAATTGGCAACTTAAAATTTAGAATATGATAGTTTAAAAAATCGCCTATATATGAAATATTTTTCTTTCCAATCGCACAACTGTATTTATTGGCACGAGTAAAAGTGAAATGGGTAGTTTTTGGTCAGGTAGTTTTCGCTATTTATACGTTACCTGTTTGGCATACATTAGCCTCCTTTGAATCGAGGACCTCTTGAAGTAAACATCGTAAAACCTTGAATCTAACTTCCAACGTTGTATAGTTTAAAAAACTTGATAGAAAATTTTAAAAAGTTTTGAAATAGAAAAAAAAGTTTATGATAAGGTCTTTTTAGAAGAGTAAAAAGCATTGATTTTTCAAATGTTCAACATATAAAAATCGAACTATAACTGTTTGTTTGAAAAATTTTAAACTCTTATTAAAATATGTCAAAATTAAATTATAATGTAATAATAGCTAAAGTAATCGATGCTGGTCGTTCGTTAAACTTTTTCATCACATTTATTTTGATACTTCCCATAAAACATGCATTCCAGAAAAATAAATTAACCAAACGATCGAAGGTTGCATATGAATCTCAATTAAAAATCTTGACTCTGTAGCTTTAAATTGCCAGCATAACTCCATAACAAACCTACTAAAACAGCTTCCTGTACAATGACGTCCCGATCCTTCAATAAATCACCGAATTAGTATAGCACCGGCAATGCGGTACACGAAGGTTATGCAAAAAAAAAAGGTTCAAACTGCATAATCAGTTGGTCGATGATGCAGTGACCTCTGGCGCCAACGTGCCACCAGCGTATAGCTTTCAATAACCCCGAAGATATTCCATCCTCTTCTTCTCTCTCTCGACCGCGAGAGTGACTTCATCGGGTGAAATTTACAGTGCGATAAATTCCCCTAGGCGACAGTAAACCGATCGTAAAGAAAGTAAAATAAAGAAAAGGCGAAAAATATCTCTCTCGACACCGGCAGCCGTGTGCGCGTGTATATATACGCAGAAGCTGAAGAGACGCGAAGAGGTTGAAAAAAGAAATCTGCGCGCAAGAAGCGCGCATGATTCAATCGAGGGAAAGCACTGCGCCATGCTCACACGTATACAAGCCACCAGTAGACACACCAGCGCACACACACACACCTTTTCTCTCGTTTTCTTTACTTGCAACCACTTTAGGTTTTACGGCCGGTAAATTTCCCCCGGCGGCAGGTTGCACGTCTAACCATATCGACCTCCTTCGTCACTCGGTCGGTTATTCCTCTCTCTCTCTGTCTCTCTCTTACTCCCTACCTCTTTTACCCCCTTTAAATATCGGAAGTTGGCGGATGCAAGTGCGTGTAACACAAGCAGCGGCAACAGTAGCAGCAGCAGCAGCAGCAACAACAACAACAGCGAGCATAGGTGTTCGGCCTATAGACGCACTTTCACGGAGAGAAAACGCGTGACTAGGCGATGACGTGCCGCCGCCGCCGCCGCCGCCGCGCTCTCACACGGCCAAATCGGTATATACACCGTTGAGACTCGGCCACGCGAATCTTATGAACAATTTGCGCAACTAACGAGCTACACACCGAGAACGAGGCTACTGCTCGCTCCTGTTTACGTCCAGTTCTGCCTTGTGTATACGTTTTGTGGACGATTTTATAAAGTGGCAGAATATACATATATACCTATACTTGCGAGTATCCTACTGACCGAATGAGATGATCGCTATGTAAATAGTGATGGGTATATAGGTGGCGATTTCTGTGGTTTGCACGCAACTTTTTTGAACTCTTCGATTAGGTGGCGATTTCAATGTGGTACCATTCGCATTTGAAACCATCAAAGAACAATATCAACAGAATCCGATGTCACATTGGCTGTAGTTAAACCTAAATCAAAATTTCTTGTTGATGAAATTGTATCAATATCTATTTTTGTCATCAAACTGTGAAATTTCATCATCTTTTTACTGGCCTCATTGATAGTTTCAGTCTTTCTTCACGTAGCATAAGAAAATCTTTCGTTTATTTACGTCATTCAAATTCTTGTACTCTCAACGCCAAAGCTACTTTCAACATTGTTGCAAATTTAACGGTGATCTCTTACTGGAAACTATTGTTTGGGTAAAACATTTAAATACTGATTGCGGAGTAAAGTGTTATTTCAGAGCTTGCTATATAAGTAGGTTGTGTGCTAATTTATTATGAGATTTCAATATAGAGTCGCGATACTTTAGCTCCTGATTACCTAAGACCAATTATCGATCATCATCCAATTTTGCGCATACGAATGTAAGAATTATCAAATCTTCAAATGAACAAACATATTTAGAATATATATATGCTTACCAGTCTGGCTAATGAAACAATGCATGTGTGAAAAACATTAAAAATGTACATAAATATTCAGAATTGGATGAATCAACAACCATAATCTTATCAAGTAAGCGCTCTAAGAAAACTCAGTCCCACTTTTGTACCGATTTACAAGCACAAGAGAACAAGGTCTCGTTACAAGACACTCTAGATAATTCCAGAAGAACCGAGAGGGAGAGAGAGAGAGAGAGAGAGGGGATTGAAAAAGGCCACAACTTGCGCTTACGTGGTGGTAAATCACTTGAATAGGACAGAGATCGAGTATATATATATAACACACTTTGCCTTTCTCTCCGGACATGCTTTCGGGCGACTTAGCGCCACACACTTTGCCTCGTGCACGCGCGCGCAAATCAAATCCGACCACGTCGAGAAGAAAGTCGCGGCGGCGCGCGTGAAAGTTTAGCGCGTGTGTGTGTGGTTGCGGACAGCCGAGCGAGAGCTGAAAAAGCCCCACACGTGTACGCGTATATATACAAACACACGGTTTCTCGTTCCTTTTTTACACGCGGTCGCTTTATATTGTAGGCCGCTAACGCGTATAAGTCGGAGCCAAACAAAAACATTGGATAGAAGCGGAGATGAATTGGGATCGCTGACACTATTCGTATTTGAGATGACGGAGAAACAGCTGTATCGGTATAAATAGTTCGAATGAAAGGCCAAAGTGTAGAAGCTACTTTTCCCAAATAATCCAAGCAAAGATTTTGCTATGTCTAAGCGAAATGTGACTGTACCACTGTTTAATGCAGCATCGTATTCTTTTGATTGTACACAATCGAACGGAACGAAAATGATTGTGTGAAAATCGTGATTTAATTCTGGGAGAAGACGCGAGGAAAGACACAAAATTTTTATATAAAGGAAATGAGATGCAGACGAGGAAAAAAGAGCAGCGTGCACAAGTAGGACCACATTAAAAAAAGGCCGTGCGGCGGCGCGACTCCGATTTTTCAGGAAAAGAGAACGAGGCCTCTCTCTCTCTCTCGCTTCAATTCAGAGGCCCCGCGGGGCGTGCGAGCAAGTGTAAGGTCTTTGGTACCTTGACACTGTACCAGTTTCGCTATAGGCCGGCCAATGACCGAGGCAAGAAATTGATATTTCATTCAGTCGCGCACCAGCCTTACGGTGCTTTTTTTTCCTCCTCCTCGTCTTCTTTTGCTCGCTGCACATTTTACCGCGTTCGACCATATAACGTATGTCGACGTCTGCGCGGCCACAAAAAAAGTGTACCCCGCCGCCGTATGCTTATTATTTACCGCGCGTCTATTGTTCTTTCTGTCGCTTTTATAAGTTTTGGTGTGCGATGCTTTGAGGTATATATTCTATAAAAAAAACTGTATATGATATTTTTAGTGCCAGTGTAGATGGGAAATTGTGTAATCTTGGATGAGCATGTGTTCCGAGTTTTTCATTGTTTATAGATAATGTTGAATTCATATGAAAAATAAATTCGTCAAAGACAAAAATTCCTTATTCAATCTTATTTTCAAACCTATGAAAATAACTGAAAAAAAAAAACAAATTATTTTAAGCGGTATAGTTGTAGATCGTACGAAAAATCTTCTCAGACTTTCTAGACGCAATCATCCAATTTTTCAAAATTATCAGTCAACTTTCTACTTGAAATAGTCCACTTAAGCGCACAAGAACAATAAAAAACCGTTAAGGTAATGTCATTAATTTTATGGTAGAACCAGAGCATATATACCTACAAGTCGCGCTGAAAATTCGCCGCAAGAATAGCAAGAGCAGCAGCGCGCGTCTAAGCGCAGTACAACAGCAGGCAGCTCTCCTATGCACTTTTTGCGAATAGCGAAGAAAAGTGTGCGCTCTGCTATACGAGAGTGCGTCGAAAGCTTACTTTCCATCGCGTTTCGTTTCGTTTCATTGCCGCGGGCTCATTATATATATACATATCGGCTCGGTAAGAGGGACACACTGCACACGAGGCTCTCTCTTTCTCTCTCGCTCTTTCAATTTTCCTCTTTGGCTCGTGTGCAGTGCAATCATTTCTCTCTCGCGTCAGCGAAAACGCGACCGTGCCAGTGACACTATTTGCCTTTTCGCCGGGGGGGGAAAAAGCGATAGGAGTGCGGAACGATCTGCTCCGTAGTGTATGTGCGGCTCGTCACGCCTCGACTCTCTGTATATCTACGCTTATGTGTGTGTGTGTGTTTAGATGCATGTCAACCTGTAATGTGTGTGTATCTGTGTATATGTACACATGCAGGCTTTATAGGATTGATCTTAGCTATTCGAATCGCGCTCTAGTCCTCTGTCGTATACGCGCGTGCAACCGATGCGAAATGCATGTCTCTCTGCGCTAACCAAGTCACCTGAAAGAACTTCACTGTGATTCGGGGCTACAAAATCGCCGCTTGATATTCGTCGAAACTACAAATATGTGTCAACCAATCAATATCATTTCGGCAGATTTACCTATGGTTAATTAATCTTTACAGCGATAATGAAAAATTAATATCGGATTCTTGATTGGAGCTCGAAAAATCCTGAGCACAATTAATCTTCGTGTTATATAAATTGTCTCGACTTCAATGCACATATATATATACTTGTCGTGATTGCTGACTTCCAATAAACAGATCATTAATAACGATAGTCTTGAAGTTGAAGTATAAGAGGGCAGTAAACTTTTCTCCTCCCGCGCCATTCGTTATTCTCCTATAGTGACATAAGAGAGCTGCAGCTCCTTCCTAAGCCATTCAGTCGTTAAATTCAATCTACATCATCAATGGACGCGAACAGGAAGGAACGAGGAGAAAAAAATAACAAAAAAAGCGCTTTTTCGACGCCTCGCGCGGGAGAAAGTCGGTGTCTGATGGGGATTTCTTTTCTACGAAACTGCGCACGATCGCGTATAAATAAAACTACAATATGATGCTTGATGCCGATAACAGCAAAAATAGGCGAGTAATAAGTATCCGTGGCCATTGCGATTTCACTTTCTCCGCAAAAGCATCGCTCTCGCGCCGATCATTTCTCCTTTCCTATATAATACACAGTTTTTCTTTTCTTGATGTTTGCTCCCGTTTTTCGTTTCTTGCCTATGGTGCATGCTGTCTATTATAATTGTTTCGTCAGGAAGTATAAGGAAATTCCCGCAAATCGACTAAAGTCACTCTCTGTTCGTGTACGCAACTGTTTGGTTTTACCGCTGCGAAACAACTGACTTTCAAAATCCTTCCATCAAAAAACATGTTTTTATTTTCAGTTTCTGTTAAAATTAAGAAATCAATGCAACTGCTGTATTTAAATCACTAACCTTGTTTCTGAGACAAGAGAACTTGGTTTTCAGGTATATTATGGAATATCTTTTTTTAAATATTTGAACGCTTTCATTCACGTCATTCAATTTTTACTTGCTCGAAAATGAGAAGCTAGTTTTTATGTAAATCTACTTTCTAAATATATGACATAAATGATTGATCAATACATAAAATTAATTTTTTATTTTTTGACTAGGTTTTTAGCACTGTAAAGTAGTTAAGCTACTTCGAAACTTTTACTCGTGTACAATATTTATTTTTTTTAAATCCGAAGTATATGCTTGTTGGTAGAAAAATTTAAAATTAATTTGTATTAAAAAAAAATTAAATCTTAAAATTTAAATTTGTGTCAATTAAGTTTTTGGAATATTTTTAAAGTTGAGGAGATACTTTTGTTCTTCATAAATGTATCATAAATATTAGCTCAAACAATCATTTTTGCTAATAATAATTTTAAACTAAGGAATAAACGATAATCGAAGTGAGAATTGGATGAGACAGCTAAATCAATCTTACAAGTCTCGTTTCATCTCGTGAATGAATAGCTCATGCATAACGTTTCAACATTGCTTTCTTCAGAAATAAAACATCACTGACACGGTGAACAAAATACTTGCACGTGAAAGAAAACTGACTCACGCCATCGCTTCCTCTCTTTCTTCAATATTCAATTTTGACTCGTCAAAGCTTATGTTTTTTATTTTATCCGTACAATGTTTAGTGAAAAATTCAATTACAACAGTCGTACGACTAAATTTGCCAAGTAGGTTAAATTATTAGTCATTGCTAGAAATATTGTATAGTTTACTTAGGAAAGAGAATACAGCTTAACATATCAACTTTGCCAATATGTATATACATATTGAAAAAGTGAAGTACCCAGAGGAGAATTTACTTTTGAATCAGGAAAATAAATAAAATAATATAAATGACATTAATCAAGGAGCAGCGAATTATTGCCATAATAAACAATGACAACTATTAAACGCCAAATAAATTGTACGTACATAATTAGTCTCTATTTATAAATAATATTCGATAACTAAAGTTATATAAACTAATATATATATATAGCTATATAGAAAAAAGCTGTATTAAGAAATAAGATACCATTAAGAATAATTACCAATAAACAGAAATGAATAGCTTTCACAGTTATAAATTAATAGACAGTAAACAATAGTCAATCATGCGCATAAAACACGATTAAAAAAGAAAAAAGAGGAGATTATCATTAATCGTCTATTGTCGATAAAAAGCTTCTTTCTGAAATACCAGGAGAGCGTAATTTATGGTTTTCTCTAAATCACGTAACACATTTGACTTTTCGTAATTTGGAAATTTGGAAGCGTGTGGACTCCAAAGTCGGGGCGTGACATCATCGTGATCGGATCATATGATATATAATATATACGTGGGGCCGCTTCTAACGCTCGAAAAACTAACGACACTACTTATCTCTCGGGCTCCAATTGACCGAACAATCGAGCCGTCGCGCCAACAGCTGCTCAGAGGTGAATGACATTTTTCGCAGGATTACGTAACGCGCTCCGGGCCGCCTCTCTTGGCAATAAGCTATTCTCGTCCTTCGCTCTTCTATATATATATATATATATTACTGCGGCGTGAAAAAGAACATTTCACCAGATGGACGGCCGCGATTGGAAGACTTTAGAATCGCGAGCGCCGCGCGATGATTAATATTTGCTTTTCCACGACGCTGTGCATATAAGCTCTCCGCCGGATTTTGCCAAATGAGGCGAGCGCGTCGACGCTTCTTCATTCGGCTCGCCAATATTCCGTCTCTCTCTCTCCCTCTCTTTCTCTCTCTACTCACCTCTCCCCGTAAATTTTTCAGCTGCGGGGATATTACGTACGCTTTTTACGATTGGAATTCACGAAGCTTTGCGTTAGACGAGCTGTTCTAACGCTTGTTTCGGCTTAGGAATGGAAGGAATTGCGCGAATCGCTGCAGAATGATTTGACTGAATTTACATATTCAAATTTGATAGGGTGATAGATAATGATCTTGTAGTCTCATTGGTTTTGGATTTTTTTCCCCTGTACATTTACTTATTTTTATTGCACATTTTATTTTGTTATAATGGAATCATTTTACAACGCTGCAATGCCCGTTAATGATTTTTGGAAGACTTTCTGTAGAAATTAATCTTTATCACTTAATAAAAAATTGTAATATATCATACTTAAAATACAAAATTCTTCTAATTTTTTTCAAATCGTACATTCTTTTAATCCTTATATTCATATAGAAATATAACTTTTCTTGTAGCGATCTATGCACTTCTTTGACCCTTTCAGACCTGACTTTTTTTTTCGACGAGGAAATTTGGTTCTCTAAATAATTTTAATATGATTCATGGTCATTTTAAGTCGATTTTTGTAATTCAATCATTTCCAAATTTTTTTTTTTCAGTTCCTATTAAGCATACGATAACTTAATAACCCCATTGTGAGATGTGAAATTGGCCACTACGATCTGCTACATACATATAAATTGTAATAATCTGTTTTTAAAAAAACAACAATGATTCCTGTCCATTCCTATCGACACTGGGTACAAAAAGTTTAAAGTAAATTCCGTTTTATGCAATAAAATAACAACATGCCGAACTTAAATTATAAAAAATCAGAATCGTATTTTTGGAAAATGGTCCTGTAGATGAAAATCGATTAAAATTTCCCACTACCGCATCGTTTTTCAATCATCGCACCTATCCACCATCATAGGTTCGAACCGCGAAGTTTTAATAACTGCACACGCATCAAGGCGAGCCCATCCCAACTTGGCTGCAGCAACACGCCTAGCGCATTAATCAAGCAAAAGAAAGAAACAGTTGAAACGTAAACTGATAAAGTACATATAAGAGTTTTAGCGCTCCCGCGAGGCACACACCGAGTGCACGCACACACACACACAACCGCATACACGCGGGGAGCGTAAGTCGAGTCTTCGGTGGGTCTTGGTCGTTTCCGGCTTTACGTCCAACGTCCAAGCAATGCCGCATACATACACGATCTCGCGGACTTAACGTCTCTCTCTCTCTCTCTCATTCTCTCATTCTATCTTTCTCTCATGACTTTTCTGCCCGCATGTGTGTGTGCGGTGCTGTGCTCTCGCGCAAGAGAGAGAGAGAAAGAGAGAGCCAACATGCGATGCTGCGAGAGAGAGAGAGAGAGAGAGCACCGGCGACGGGTCAACGCACCTAACCTATAACGAACGCGTTTCTACGAATATATAGGTACAGGCGAATGTGTATATATATAGTCGACTATCTGCCTACCTACCTACCTATCTACCTACTTATCATCGTTCAAGTCCTGTATATAAACGCTCGAGTGTATATATGTGAGCGGCGCGGTGCTCTGAGCTCTCGCTCGCGAGAGAGAGAGAGAGAGAGAGAGCCTCAACTTGAGAGGTTGATCGAGATCCATGGAAGAGACCTTTTGTGTTGGATTATATCGTATATATACGAGAGCTCGTCTTGTAGCCTCGTATTCGCGAGCAAATATAGACTTCATACAACGGTGTGGGTGTATAGTATTCGCAATCGGTGTTTATGGATACGGTGGGTTATGCGAAGGTATTCCATAACGAAGATTTACGGAAAAAAAAGGGGCAGTTATATTCGTAAATACAGTCCTCCTGATACTACTTAATCTGGATTATACGGGAACAGGTTCTGAAGATATCCGGATTTTCTCGAAAATCTTTTGCGAATTGCAATTGTTACTGTTCAGTATCCATCAGGTGATGTAGGAAATTGGAATTATAACTGACTGGTTAAGGTTCCACTATTTCTATACATTGTTTCTTCATCAACATTTTTTATAAATTATATTTCTTAAAGTAAGCGAAGATATACGAAATTTGGATTTTACATCGTAAAAACCTTTGATATCTCGCTGTATTAAAGAAACAGCTACGTGATGTGAAAAATAATACGTCATGATGGATTTATTTCTGCAGCCTGCTTGGGAATTCAGAGATATGTATGCAAGAACGAATGAAGGACTAGGGGTCAAGAATTACAGAGTAGGATGCATTATATCGGCTGAACGCTTCATTAGCATGAAGAAGACATTAAACAGATTTTATAATTGCAAACTGTTAAGCTTCTATCATAAGAAAATAACATTCTTTATTGGAGGTGTTACAACGAATGTAAAATAATTTAATCTCCTCTTATTTCGTGTATAACTGCAATAGCAAATGTTACCGCGTATATGCTTGATGGGTGAGCGGGTCAATTCTTAAATTTCCTGAATCACCCGTCTCTTTGTCTTGTCCTAAACTATTTTACTCCAATATATAGACTTTGGACATACTTTATCACGCGATATCCTCTAATCCTTTTTTCAAAAATTATTCCACGTCCTGTTTCTATATACATACTTTCTAAAACTAACGTGGCTCTTTTTTAAACCGATCTATTTATCTCGTGCACACATATTTGAGCTTATTCTATTCAAGGACCAGTATATCTGGTTTGTAGATCATTTTAGATAATGCCGCGATGTTAGTGAACCTGAACATCGTAGCTTTCAGCAAGGGTTTTACAGTCATTTGTATAATTACAGATCCAACCGCGATGGAAACCATTAGAGATAAAGTTTTATTTTACAGTTTCAAAGAGGGGGGGGGGGGAGCATATTTTGTCGTACATTACCTTGTATAAATGTCACTCGGTAGGATGCACGAGTACCTGCTACAGCCATCAAAAGTAATATGAAATAAGTCCAATGAATCCAAAGCAAAAACTATATAACATTTTTTTTAATTCGTTCGCCAACCTGATGCGCAGCACCAGCGGACAGACCGAGCGCGCCCGCAATTGTGAGAATAATGTTTATTATATTTCGCAAGCGAGCGCGCGAATGCATCGAGGCAAATGGCATATAGGCGCATCACATATACACATATATATAGCTGCAAAGCAATGAGTGCGAGAATCCGTTATTAATCATTTCGTTGACACACGACGCGCACGTGTATACGTACGTGTAGGATACACTCGTGTGCGCACACACACAGAGAAGCGGGGGATTATGAAAGACGTGGTGACGATGCAACAATTGTGTATGTATACGTGTGAGTCCCACAGTCGCGCACTGACTGCCTTCGACCACGACGAGAGGGTAGGAAATATATGTGATTGGACGATTATTCGCCTTCTAGATTGTATAGCACGTAGTTTTCCTTGACTCTTTGAAATTCCACTGTGTGAGTCCACTGCTGCTGCTGGTGCACCTTGTGTGTGTGTGTGTGTGTGTGTGTGTGTGTGTGTGTCTGACAGGTGCTCGACTCGATGCAATGTATGTATAGATGTAATTAGCTTAACGATAGATTAACTGGCAATCTCTGTGTGTTGTTGTATATCGAAAATTGTGGATAATTTTGAACGAACTGGTTATGTTAATCAAAGCCTCAGAAATAGAATGAAAAGCTCGCTGTTTTTCATGAAAATTGACCGCGTGCCTAATATTAGATTTTACTTTATTAGCTGGGATATATACGTGTGATTTATGTACTGCTCCATCATCGTGGGATATTAATTGCTTACAAGTCTATTCTAAATCTGGACTACTTTCAGGTAGCTCAAGTTATTCAAACGTGACAGATTGCAGTCGTTATATATATATATATATATATATTGAGTAGCTGGCTAATGGAGTAGTGTTATAATTATTACTTATATCAATTTGGAGAATCAGATCCCTTAGTAACCAGTCGTCGTGATGAGGATGTTCTACTGTAAGAATTAACCTTACGATTAAATTATTTGTAGTATAAATCTTGACTAAAAAAATAATTATAGAGACGGAATATAGTATTTACTTCAAATTTTTTTTCCTGTCTTTTTCTGATAAATTTCATAAGTTAAATTCAGACGTTTGCAATGGTTGAATCAATTTGTCAGTTCAGGAAGTGATGAAACCGCGGCTATATAAAAACCTCAAGACCTAACAATTGTATTCGTGGCAACTGGAAATCAACATTACATCAAATAAATCCCAAATATGTGACACGTAGGAGATCGCAGTCTAATCTCATATAAGCCCACGACATGTAACAATGAAAATAGCCAAATGAGATATTGCTTCAGCTTCATGAAGCTATATAGCTCGCGGTTATCATTCTTATTACAGGTTGCTGCTATGGTGGAAACACGCGATATCCCCAGATCATCCGCAGTCTGCTGCACACATCTCAACGAGTGGAAACATTAAGGATTCAGCGACACGAGAGAGAGAGAGAGAGAGAGAGAAGAGAGAGAAAGAGGGAAGAGAAGCGCACGAATGCGCGCCGGGTTAAAGAGGCGCGCGGGCAAAAATACAAACGACTCATCCTTGTAGAACGGCCCTAAAAGCAAGTCTGCGCCGCGAACCTGTATGTGTATATATATACACACTGCGCTCATCGGTCGTTCGCGCTCGCCAGAGATTACGTCTCGCGGTGAGCCAAGACCAAGCGAGAGAGAGAGAGAGAGAGAGAGACTCTCCACCTCCTTCTTACTTCTTCTTCTTCTTCTTCTTCTTCTTCTTCTTCTTCTTCTTCTTCTTCTCGACGACGACGACAGGGTGAACGGCCGACCTAGAGGCTGTACGCGCACGTACTTTTAAAACACGCGTATGTATACAACCGCACGCACACGCACACGCGCTTGTACATACGAGACGGCCGCGGCTCTTGCACACGCAGCTACTCGCCGACTCTCCTTATGTATATATATACGTTTACATATATATATATATATACATAACCGCGTCGAGCGGAGTGTTCAGTGCTTCGGGCCGCAGACTGAGAGAAAGAGAGAGAGAGAGAGAGAGATATGGGGGGAGGGGGAGGGGAGAAGTTTCAGGTAAACCTGCGAAGGAAGAAGGAAACGAAACGAAGCGCCGTCACGTTTGGATTAAACTTTGTGCATGAGTGTGTGTGTGGAGAGAGAGAGAGAGGGGGGAGAGATGCATCGAGAGATGAGAACCAGATGATGGCGAGAGAAACGGATACTGCGCGGCTGAGATCGGCCGAGATGGAGACTGAGAGCTTCCGATCGAGGTGCTTTTATTCAGTGCGCATGAATTTCGGCTGATGATATTCTGCGAGTTCCGAGTTCAGTGATCTTATGTAGGGGAGAGAGTCTCGCGCATGCAGGTGATATGGATACAGCTTGATAATGTTGATGTACGAGGCGGTCTAAGACAATCTGAACTGGCGCCCAACTTATCTTATCCTTTGAACTCAACAGATTTATAATACTTGAGAAATAAACGTTGGTGTGCAGGTACAGAATGTAGATTCTACTTAATGCTCGTTACCGAGTGTTTCAATTCATTCGCGAGGCGCATGCAAATTGATTTTGAAAAGGATGACGGACAATATGAGCAATTAAAGAAGACTATAAAACAGTCATTTACGAACTGGCAACTGAGTTTACGATTGAATGCTTGGAATCGCGAAAAGAACCCTGAGAACGTCGCGTGTATATAGAGATGACTACCGCGGTGTGTATAGGTGCAACGATCTTGTGGAACGTTCATGTACCGGACCGCGGATCGATGCGCGCATAACCATTTATTAGCTAAATATATAACAAACTTATATTGAGCATTTGGATATAACGTCATTCCTTTTCAAAATGTTAATTTGTCGATTATACAAACTCATCACCGCGAGCCACCTGATTTATTGATATACAAGGATGAAACGTAATTTTGCCGAGAGTCTCGCTGAAAAGGATGAATAAAATCCTATTTTTAGAATAATTAGTTCTTGATTCAACGATTTCGCTGCAATAAGGAGTTTAGTTATTTATGCTCGTGTACACCTACGTCATAGCCTATACATCATATAAGCCTAACCCCACCTACGATTCAATTAGATACTAATGATGTTGTAACTGAAAATTTATATTAATTTAACAGCAGTTGTTCTTGCCTGAACGTTGTAAAATATGCGCACTTAACAGAGAGAAGAGATTTATATTTACTAATAAGTATTGCTTTTAAAAGTGTTCAATTATCTACTAAATAGAATATGGTATATTAGAAAAATCAATTTGATGATGATGATGATTTCATAAATTTTTAAATATTAATAAAAAAAAGCTACGAAAACCTTTTCCGTCAATTTAAAAAAGTTAAACAAGTACAAAGGATGCACAAGTGCACGTGTGAGAAAAAGAGAGTGAGTGGAGGTGGAATGAAGTAAAGGGACGGACAGAAAGAGAGTGAGAGTAAAAGAGGGAACGAACAGATTAGGAGACGCGGCGACGGCAGAAGCAGGAGAAGAAAAGAGAAGACGGAAGGAGAAAATTAAAGAAAAAGTGATGAGCTGCGTAATGTAGGGATGAGGAGGCAGCGAGCGAAAGTAAATATTTCGGTACATCAAATAATAAAGCTGTATTGTATAATTAGTTCAAACGATTGTGAATCACTCGCACATTATCCAATCAGCGCAGTTTATTTTTCCAGACCGTGAATCCTCCAAAGTTATACGTGAGCGAAGCAAAAGATTCGAGCGGATGCATCAGAAAAACTTGCGTAACAAAGATCGAATGCCGCATCTATTAAGCGTCGCAACGCAATACCAAACGCAACCAAACGCGCGCGCAGCAATTTACAAGACTCGCTCACTCAGACGCATATATATATATACAAATGAGAAGCAGCGGAGAGAAGAGATAAGCCCCGGTTAGGTCAGTCCATGCACGCGGGGAGAAGAAAATCGATGATAAACGAGAGTCGGATCACGCGCGCCACACACATCGCCACAATCATCCGCGGAGCTGAGAGGAGAGAAACGTCGGTTTCCTTCTCCCACTTCTCCCTCTCTCTCTATATCTCTTTCTCCATTCACGCCCTCTTCCTTCGTCCTCTTCCCTTTTTCACCCTCTCGCGCGATGTTGTTGCGCGTCGATGTACATATCCCCCACCCCCAGGTTTTCTATATACCCGATGCGTATCGTATATATGTGCGCACAAGAGGCCCCGCGCGCACCAGAGATCGTTTTCTCGCATTCGCGCCAAAGATCGTGTAACAATTTGCCCGGCCGGCGCAAGAGAGAGAGAGAGAGAGAACATAAATTATCGGCGCTGACGCCTCGTTTGATCTGCGCCTGTTCTTCTTCTTCTGCACCCGAGCGATAATCATCGTGCGAGGATCGCGGCCGATTTCGCCTGGGTATACCACGATCGTTCACAGTATAAATTCATGCTGTGTGAACATTTTTTTTCATGATATTCGTGGCGCGTGTATCGGTGAGGATCCTTTGGAGTCTGTGTGGTGTATGCTGAGCCGTGTGGCTGATTTGATTGGAGAGATATTTTCTTTTTGGTGATGTCAATGTGACGCCTATACTGGATGTTCGTGGCGAGAAATCGTAAAGCGTTATTTATACCGATTTCGCCGATAATTTTGCAGCCTAAAGGCTTTTTTTTAAATGACTTCATAGGCGTTTTATTATAGAAACAGTATGGCTTCTTCCTTGAAAATGTAAATTTTTCTAATAATAGTAATCGCATCAGGAGTGCGACTATCATTAATTTTAATTGTTCGAATCGCGTGTACATAAGGATTTAATAATAACTTTCACTTGCACACACGACGATTTCACGAGACAACTTTTTCCTATATAAAAAATACATATATATCCATGTTATTTAAACTAGAAAAAGTAACTTTCTATAAAATCTCTATAATACTGAATGCGCGACTATGATTTTTACCGTCAATTGAGATTTCATCGAAAGTAGAAATTCATACATTACCATGCAGTCAACTAATCGAAGCAGTATATTCGACTGGAAATCAACTGCGCAAAAGAGACCTTTACGGGGGGAAAAAAAAAGAAGGATATAAAAGTGTCGGTACACTTACGAAATTGTCGCAACACGCAACTACGGAGAGTCTCGGGTAACACAAGACACACACAGATCGGGTACGCGAGAACTATTTCAAGGTCGTGCCACTGCACGCAGGGATTATTCAGAATCGCATCGGGATTGGCGGACACTGTCGCAATCGAACGATTACACGCAAGCCTTACAGATGCGTTGGAGGAGAATATCGAAATTTTTTTTTCTCTTTCTCTCTCTCTCGATTAATTCACGACAGTTTTATAGCGAGCATTGGCTGCCGTCGGAGTGCGTATATAAATTTAATTATTCGTTGTCGACAATGTTTCCATATTAGGGGTATTACCGCGCTGTATGAAAGTTTGTTCAGTAGCTAATTTTTGTTTATTTTAATATAGGTGTTTGTCAAACAAAACAAAATACAATAAATTTCTCTTTATTCTTTTTAATAGTATCTCATTGTTTCAGATAGAAAAATAATGCTTTTTAATATAGGAAACATAAAGGCACTTATCACGATTTTCATTTAAATGTGCAACATCAGTTCGATATAAAGCATAATTTAAAGTCTGCTTCTAATTAAAATAAAAAAATAGTTGATTTGATAGTAATAATTACGTGCTAACTAAAGTTGGTGTAACATTTCAAATTACGTACGAGAATTTGGTACAAAGAGCAAATAACTCAATATTCCAACTAATTTAGATAACACTGAGCAATATTTCAGAATCCCAGAAAATAAGCAATTAAAAACCTCCTCTCGAAGCATCAGCATCCTGAACGTACCAGCAGCAAGTCGAACCTAAACCTCGAAGAGAGAGAGCGAGAGCGAGAGAGAGAGAGAGAGAGAGAGAGCGAGAGAGAAAGAAAAAAAATCATCAGAACCGCATTTACTTCCTCCTCTCACTGGTATGTCTCCCGCCCCTCCCATAAATAACGAGTTGGCCATGCAGCAGCAGCGGCGGCTGAGGCAGCGGCAGAGCAGGAGCAATCCAGAAAAACTCTCACCAACAGCTCCACGAGATCCTCTACGGGATGTCTTGGCTAGTGTTGCAGCAATAATTCGGACACCTTTTTTCTCGCGCCTATATATAATAGATAAAAAGAGAGAAGGAGAGAGAAGAAAAGAGAATGAGAGAGAGAGAGAGAGAGATGCCGCAACGACGAAAGAAGCGAGCGTCTAGTTGACGTTCATTGTGCAAGCTCTCTTCTTTCCCCTTCTTCTTCTCTATACTACACAAAGCGAGGAAAAAGAAGAAGAAGAAGAAGATGAAGAAGCGTCTATCCGGCCTATGGCTGCAGTCGCCGCCGTCGTCGGATCTCTGTAGCTTTCTCTGCCTACGTATAAGTATGCACCGGAGCTTTGCACAACGCAGACCGTCTGATGCCGAAGCGATGCCAGCTGAGCGAGCCACGTTCATGATCTGTGTTGTCTTGGCTATGCGTATGTACACACAAGGCCTTTGCTTGAGCGTCGATCTTGGGCCTAGAGATATTGAACAATTTTTATCGCGGAGAGATAAATATTTTTTATTTATTATTGAAACTTGATTCGATGCTAAGATTGTTGCATTTCGCGTACTAATTTATAACAGTGCTACAATCACTTCCTGTTGTTTTCAACTATCAAACAATTGACGTGATGCGATTGTAACATAGTTATTATTCTTATCGATTCTCGAAACATTGGTACTGATATTCAATGCCATACATTAAAATAAGTATAATATAATATTGAATTATAAATGAAATAAAACCAAAAATATTATCTACAAAAATTCCGTCAGGTGTATTTTAAAGATTAGCATTTCCGTGCGAGTGGTAAAGAATTTTTTCGAAGCACCTCCACGTGTTCACTCGTCGGTGCACCAGCTTCGAGGGCCCTTCTAACGCTTTACGCAAGAGCTGCTTGATATACAGAGGATCCATAAGGTGGAGAGGGACCACCGCAGTTCCGGATGATAGGAGGCGGAGATATAATCATGATTTTGAATCGTTTTGATCGTACAAAAAATGTCTTGGGAGATTTCGACAGCGACCAAATCAAATGATTGGTAGAAGCAGAAAAAAAAGTTTGATTACTGTATATTAATTGCATTCTTTTATTCGGGTGAAAGTAGAGTCTATTCAAGTATGGAATTAATCTTAATTGACACGTGTCCGTATAGCTTTAAAATGAACGTCGGGACTTTAAATTTGGAATAGTCGTTTATTGAAACTCGTTACACAGTCCTGATGAATATTGTGAAATGAGGAACAAAATGTTTAAATATATGGAGCGCCGTATCGAACTTTTGACAAGTACCATTCACCGATGTAGAATGAAAATAAAAAATTTATTTTGTTTATACGCAACTACTTATTAGAGTGAAAATCGCGCATTGTTTAAGAACAATATAATATTATTTATCGCTCGACACCCTTAAATCGAAAAAAAAAATCCTGAATTTATTTAATTAAAAATCGCTGTAATTGCGAGAGTGTATCGATGATCGATCAGCTGGCGCAGCTCATTTCCATAGAAGGTCAGGCGAATGGTCAAAGGCGCGCCGCCTAGCGTCTAAGCCCCTGCACCATCTCTCCATTCAAAACAACAAACAGCTGACCAATTCAGCGAGGTTAACAGCGTCCGCGGAATATTTCACACACTTGGCTCGCTTCCCACAATCTCTCTCTCTCTCTCTCTCTCTCTCCACCTCTCTCCATCTTTCTCCTCTCACTCGCCGAGATATTCGCGCGGCAGCGAAAGAAAGGAGCTACCATAGATACATATATATAACAGAGAGAGAGAGAGAGAGAGAGAGAGAGAGAGAGCAGCGCGGTGTCGGCGGCGGCTCTAGCGATTCGCGCGAGAGAATATCGCGCCTCTTCGCGGCGGGAAAATAACGTGGAATTCGGAAGTGGCCGCCGCTGAATTAATTGCGAGCGCTCGCGCGCTACACTCTTCTCTCTCTCTCTCTCTCTCTCTCTCTTTCTCGCGGTCGCGCCGCACAGATAAAGACGCGCTCTCTCGCGCTAGTGCACCCCTCATCGACTCTCTCTCTCTCTCTCTCTTTCTCTCTCTCTCTCTCACTCACTCGCAGCAGCGGCAAGAAGAAGAAGAGGAGGAGGAGGAGGAAGAAGAAGAAGCAGAAGCCGCGGAGAGTGTGCAGCAGAAGCAGAAGCAGCAGCAGCGCGAGAGGACGACGCGAAGAGGACGACTCGCGCGGGCCCTCGGAGTCGTTCACCTTTTATCCCAGTAACACGGCGTTCGTCGTGCCCCCCGAGCGATCGACGAGCAGCGACAAACTACAAACTGCATGCGCGCGCGCGCGTCTCTCTGCTGCTGCTGCTGCTGCTTCACGGCCTCTCCATGCTATACACAGTCGGCTCGAGAGAGAGAGAGAGAGAGAGAGAGAGAATACAAGCGAGACGGCCCCGCGAGAGCTGAGAGTGTATATATATAAGAAGCGGCGAGAGGAGAGCGCACCATCTGAGCGTGTATATATACACTTTGGACGTACAGTCCTGGTCGAAAGTGGGCTTTCGAGTGCTATGCCGGTGGAAAAATGCAAGGAATTCGGGGGAGATTTATTCATTTAGATTTATTTAGATTTATTTAGAGAAGTATGGGGAAAAGTTTTCTGAACATTCGTTTGTATTTGCTGCAACGATGGCTGTTATACGTGTGGATCGAGCGCATTTTCAACTTGCGCATATCGTTAGTGGATGCCAGATGCGCGATCTCCCTATAGTTTCTTGCTGTCAATGTCTTATATTGTTTTATTGGACATAACTTTGCCAATGATGAGTTGCTCAATAATTTTGATTTATTTATTACGAGCGCGTTGATAAAGTCCAAGTAGTAATCCAGATGTATTTTAAGCTGATAAACACTAAATATCTCTTGTATATTTTTCCAACTGACAGTTTAGTCCGATGCATCGGGGAAATTCCAACTGAATCCTAAGTTTGACTGAGGCACTTAATGATACGCTTAATGGGCACCAAAAGTGATTTAATAAAAACAAGAAGTGAGATTACTCGAAACATGTTTCAAAGTGAAACCATCAGAGTGTCATTCTTTATACAGATATACCAATACCCATTCCCATTCGTATCTTCCAACTCAAAAATAAACAAAAAAAAAGAAAAAAAACAAGTACAAAAACAACTGACGAAATAGAAAAAAAGAGTATGATACAATACGAAATACCGATTGCCAAATCCACACCATATCGTCAAAAACGAAAAATCCCTTATTTCGCACCTCCATAATAACGCGAGAGAGGCCGCAAACAATCTCTGTGGAAATCGGTAAATCCCAATAGGCGCGCGAGACGAATGCGTTACGTTACAGCCTATAATCCTGCCCCCCCCCCTTCAACCCCACCCTCCCTCTCGGTCTCTCTCAGTCGACTGTCCGCGAGTGTATACGCGGCGTGGTTTATTTGTATCGCGCTCTCCGCTCGACGAGTAGCCGGCGTGTCTCTCTTTCCCCTGGTTCTCCTCTCTCTTGCTCGGCTCCTTGCGCGCGCATCATCATCTCTCTTATATATCCCGCCCGGCTTGCCACGGCTGCTGCTGCTGCAACCTCTTACTGCCACGGCGGCTCGCCGATGCAATTGCTAATGCACACAGAGGTTCTCATGTTTTTCACCAAACGGCCCGCGCGTGAGATTTTTCACGCCGCGAGCTTTCATGATCTTAAGGTTACGTCGATGATTTTAATTTTCTCTTTCGTTTCATTTTGGAGAATGTATGGAATGAGGTATGTAGCAAGTGAAAATGTGCTTGGTTGGATCAATGCGGTTCTTTTTAATTGCTTCTAATGTATCGATCATAGTTTTGATTTTCAAAACTAGAAGATCTCATGGAGGATCGAAGCAAACTAAGGATCTGAATTTGGACTCTTACGAATTTGATTTTATGAATATATCGGCGTTGATAAAATATTGGATGCAACAAAATATTTTCAGGAATAAATAATTATTTCAAGCACGGAATGATGACATTGCCATACTATTTCCTTTTGGAATTTCGATCGTATTGTGTAACTTAAAATACCCGAATAAGTATATTTTTTCCTATGAACTCATGAATTCAATTACTGCGTTTAGAAGACAAAGGTTTTTCCTAAGATCTATAATTCATGGCCATGTTCGTAATCTCTATAAGTATTCAAAATAATTTGGCTCAAAAAAAAAAGAAAATTAAAAGTATCATTGTTAATCAAGTATCTAACAATGTAAGGAAAATGCTCAATATAAGAATGAAATACAGCGGGTATATTTTCCGAGACATTTACGTAACTGTATCGCAATTACAAATTTTATGTATATACGCATTTAAGAAAATGGCGCTCCACCATAATCTGCGTCCTTTTACGACATTTCGCGTCGAGTTCTTCGCTCCAATATATATATATATATATATATAGAGAGAGAGAGAGAGAGAGAATAGGGCCTAGTCGGCTTTCCCTGTATATAGAATATAAAGTGCGAGTAGGCCGGCGCACCCTTAATCTCCCGGTCCGGGAATCGTCGCAATCCTTTTCCACGGCGCGAGCGCGTTGAAAAAGCCCCCCCAGACCTATCGTAAATTATAGCGGATATATTTGTCTGGTAATAGTTTTACGAGCTATTATTTATTCCATTCAAAGAACTCGCCTGATCTACATTTCTCATTTGCACCATATAAGATTTTCGTTATTTCGCAATGTTTATAACAAATTTTATGCAATACGTGCGAATTGGACAACACAAGTTGTTCAGCTGTTAAGAAGGTTATATCTATTGTTATATATATATATATATATATAGAAATTTGAAGAATTTTAAGTAGCTTTAAATGGTATGGGATTATTAGGTGAATGCGTAATGTTGTAAAACGATTTGCTTTGAAAACACTAACGACTTTTTGTCTTTTGCGATGGCCTGAAATGACGCAGCTGTTCGGTAATTAAGTTAAATATGGAAATTCTATAACCCAAGGGTGAAGATTATTGTGGAATAGTAAACAAACGACTGTATTTATTTTTATTTTTAATTGCACAAGTAGAATTTGTGCATTATACACTATGCAACAGATTAAAACTTAAAGCGACACTTAACGAGTTTATGAAATTTCATTTCTCAAAAACTTTGACAATTTATAATTGAACTACTGTTTCGAGAAACTTTGCAAGTTAACAAAAAAGAAAAAAAAAAGCCAGAACAATGTATAATATAATTAACAAAAGCAAACGCACGTAAAGAAAATACGCTCGACATCTAAATAAAGGCGAGGGATATACGTTTCGTGCCTCCTGATTTCCCGAAAGAACAGGCAGCTCTCAGCTCGCATTATAAACTGCGGCATTATGGTTATTTGCGCGCTAAAACCGGCCTCGGGATTCCCTTACACCCCATCAGGCGCATCGTAAAAGGGACTATATACCGCGGGAGAAGAGAGGACGGCGCGACGACGCGCGCGTTTCATCCTCCCAAGGTGCAAAGTGTTTCCCTCCGGTCTCTATCTCTCTCTCTCTCTCTCTCTTTTACTTAGGGACGAGAGAGAGAGGGAAAAGAAGACGGGGTGATTGAGTGCGCAGTGCAGTAGTCCGGCGTGTTGTTGTTGCATTATGCGGCTCTCGGGGCTATATACTCTCGGGCGCAATTCGGAATTCAAGTCGCTCATTGCAGCAAACAATGACGACTCTCTTTCTCTGGAGTACCTGACCTGCTGTATATTGTTTTACGGCGTTATGAAGCGAGAGAGAGAGAGAGAGGGAGAAAGAGAAAGAAAGACTTTTTCCCGATGCCCTATTGCCTACACCAGACGTGCACCCGTGGTTTTTGGTGCACGTATATTTAATGGCTGCCGCTTCGGGGCTTCATCGCTGTTCTTCTTGTCGTCCGTCGATTTTTGTAGTGCTGGTTCATTCGTTTCGTCCTTTAGGCTGCTTTGCAAATATAACTTTTAATTTGCATTGCCTTAAATTAAACAAAATAAATCACTTTCAATTCATAATGAAATGTAATTTCGATACATTATCATTTTTTCCATTCGAACTATGCAAATTCTATTCCTTTCCATCTAACAGCCCAGCGCCTTAAATTAAAATGTATTATATACCTCAAGAAGTGCAATCGTGAACTCGCCCTCCCATTCTTCGTAAGAAAAGAAGAGAATTTCTTTGTCAAAATCTCGATTCCCAAGCAGCTTATCGATCAAGCTTTAATCGTTCGCGCATTCGCACTGCAACAATGTTACGAAACAAGTCGACGCGATAATTACAAAAGGACGAGTAAAAAAAGCTCAAAAAGAAGCGCCTTTACAGCCAAAAAAGAAGTTACGCGTTCCGAAAGAGAGAGAGAGAGAGAGAGAGAGAGAGAGGCACACAGCTCACTCTCTTTCCCTCTTGGGTCATAAAATACGCTCATACTTCAAAACCGTCGTGCACGATTATTTATGCAGGCCCATTTAAAAATCTTCGACGCGTCCCCTCACTACACACGCTCAGGGTCTCTTCTCCGAAAAAGACGCGCATTTCCTGGATCCGAAAATTGGCCCGGAGAGAGTAAGCGAGTGAAAAAACGTCTTGTGCGACTCACCGGAGCAGCTGACTGCTGCAGTCTGCACGGATTCGATGTGCAGCGCGCAAAGAGAGAGAGAGAGAGAGAGAGGGGTAGATAAATTTACACGCAGCCGTAATGATGTACGCATACGCGCGAGCGCTCGATCGACTCGCGTATAATACAGTCCGGGTTCGAGCCGAAACGATATAATGCGGGATCGATGCCGCTCTCTCTCTCTCTCTCTTGCGGAGACGCCGCCACTCCGTCGTCGTCGTCGCCGTCGTCGCGTATGCCGTGGCTGCCACGCAAGGGTCATTGTCACCGAAATGAGTCGCTATGCCTTATACAGGCTCTGCGGCAATGCACGAGCATGGCTCACATGCGCGGAATCAAAACAAATGGCCGAATGGTACCGCGAAGAATCCTATAGCTGTGCGAAATGGAGAACGTTTCTTTGAGTTCCTAGCGATTTTTGGTGTATGTAATGAGAAAAGTGGAATGTTTGCGGGGAATGATGGTATTCAAGTTGGTTGAATTGGTTTTGAAGAGATAAGTGTTGCGTTAACCGGACTTATTTACTTAGACTTCATAAATGTGTCTGTCTATACTCTTTATTGTAATATTTGAATCGGTTTGGTTGAAATTTGAAAAAAAAATTGTATGATTTGGTTAAAGAGATAATAAATTCATAGCTGGAATATCGGTTCGCTACTCAACCAATACAAAATATCGCCTATATCGGCGCAATTCGCTATTCACCAACGAAACAAACCGAATACCTGCACATAAAACAGTTTTATAAAACAAACGAAGCACGCGCCGATATCGCAGCATCTCGCAAAATGGTATCATCCAAGCTGATTACGTATACAGCGCGTCGCTCGCAAACTCGAGAGACAGAGACAAAGAGAGAGAGAGCAGGAGAGAGCGAGAAAGAGATGGAAAAGGAAAAAAAGGCGCACATAACGCCGAAAAAGAAATGGACATTACTTTTCGGCAGGCCAACCGATTGGCATTCGGCGAGTTAATACCGCACGCCGCCGCGCGCACAGCCGCAGTGGAGTACGTGACGTACATGACGTATTCGCCACTCTCGTGCACACACACACACACACGCGCACCGGCAGTTAGTCTCTATACCTATGTATATATATATGCATGTATATATATACACGTATAGGTATACAGCCCGTTGAAAACGCAATGACACCCGTTGACTCGCAAGCGCGCAAAGGACGGTACAGCTGGTCATTATGTATGTAGATTCTCGCACGTCGTAAAATCAGCTCAAAACGAGAAAAGGGAAGACGAGACAGAGACAGGGACAGAGAGACAGAGACAGAGAGAGAGAATGATTCTGCTGCCCCGAGGTGGTATTATATAGAGGAAGAAACAAGCTGTACGACCGCGAGTCTCTCTTGTCCGCGTGCACTGCACACGTGCGTATATATATGTGTGTACACTCCTGACCAAATACGTAGCTCATAAATTTCGTCGTGGCCGGTCACCATCGCCACTACTATATACACCTCTTCTGCTGCTGCTCTAACAGCCGTCGCCTACAATCATCGCGAGTAAGGAGTGTGCATATATAGTCTACCCAAATTGAGTCCCTATGGTGGTTCCTCACCTACGCATTCGTCTACCATTCGAGTATATGCACATCATCAAAGTCTCGAGATCAAAAGGTATAGAGGAGAAGGTTCGCTTACGCCCTCGTACATTCTGATGCACATCCGAAAACAAAAGAACAGTCACTGAATGGCACTCATGTGGTTGGAAATGAAAATTTTAGTTCGATCATTTGTACCGAGGTGGATTAGAACTGATTCTTTTTGGCTGTCATGGCCAGGACCACCGTTAGAAGCAACGGAGGTTATTCCGTGTGCGCTTCTGCGGCGTTACAGTACTGTTATCGGGTGTGATGCAAGCTGATTGTGAAGGTTTGGGATGGGACATCGATGTGGAAATTCGTGCGCATCAAAGTCGACGACTCGGTTGGTCACGTCTGTTGTAACGAGTTGAGCCTATGCATGTATAGCCATTAGATTGATGCGATGATTAGATCAATTGTTGGAATGATTGGACTTGTAATAATGTACAGTTAATAAGTGAGTCATTTATCATGACAAAGTTACTAATTGTATATGCGGCTTAGGACCGTCGTGCTTAAGACAATTTATAAAGTGCATAAGAAATCAACTGTTCAAGATGTAACAGATTATTTAAATTCTGTAATAGCACATAAACAAATTAATTCAGTATTGGTATATTTTGCTAATTAACATTTATAAAGATTTTATTCAAGCCAAATATAAAATATATAATACTTAGTGTCTTGATCCATAGACTAGATATGAGAATAATTCTAGATATCGTATTAAACTTCTTTAACAACTTAACTATGTTTAAAAAATCTGTATTTTGCAAAATTTAAAGATAAGCCTATAGAACTTAGAAAACTATTTAAAGATAAGATACAGTATCGTAATGCTTTTAAAACAATCACCTGATGGTCGATATTTAAAGCTGTTAAAAGAAAAAAAACATATTTCTCCAATTTCATGATTCATTATTTTTATTTACTTCTGTTATTTTCATTTGCACATACTTTTATTCCAAATAATAATGAAAGCCGCAATTCTGTTTTTTCATTCGTCCATTATCTTCGGTGAGTTATGCATTATTTGATTGATTATCATCCTAGAGCAGTTAAATAAATTTTAAATCGTCTCTGATGCAACGCTTCCTGTATCTCTATCTCTCTCTCGCTCTCTCTCTCTCTCTCTGTTTTTCCCTTAAGCATACAAACCCACACTCGTAAAGCAGATAAGTGTGAACGTAGATGTATATATACAGCGCGGGTTGTGTTCTTGCAAAGACGTGGCACAGTTACTTGGCGGTCTCGTGTCTTGATGGTCACGTCGAACGGTCACGTGATTCTGCGCATATTGCGGATTCATACATTTTTCGTCTTCACCTTTCATCGGCTCGTTTTTCTTGCACGTCGAATTTCATTCGCGTTCAACGATCGATATTACACAATTCAACGAATCGAAGATCGCTTTAATTCAACTCATCGTATATTTGTGCCGCGATAATTCTTGTAATCGTGTTTCATTTCTTTTTTTTTTTGCATGCAAAAATACATCATTGTAAGGGTACATAAAAGTTACAAAAATCAAAGTTAATTTTCCGATTTGAATGGATTATACAATTTGTTAACGTTTAAAGCTCTAATATTTGACGAGACATCGTTACTTCATGCAAACTCGCAAATTATGATATACAAAAGCTCTTAATCGTTATACTATAACTTAATTTTACTGCCGCTCAACTATCTACGGCTTAATTTGTGAATTAGTATGCCAATTTATGCATCGAGAAGGTGCTGTATAATGAATCGCAGTTAATTATTGTGCTTAACTAATAAACGGCCTCTTTATCATAATACAATCAAACTGCATCGATTACACGATCAAGCCCGATTTTCAATCGTTTGAGCTATTCAGACTTTACAAGCTGTAACTTTAAACATTTTCAAATATAAAACTATTGGAAAAATAGTTAAATTTATGCACGACTCGATCGACATTAACATATCGGAAATCTCCGTCACCAACTGTTCCTATACGGATATATTCAAGAGGGGGTGAAGAGAGCAGACGGCAGCGAGCGGGCATCAAGACCCATCCCTAAAATTTTCACGAAAGAGAGAGAGGGAGTGTGAGGGAGTGAGAGAGGGAGGGAGTGGGGAGGAGGTCCTACCTAGCACCGACACACACACACACACACACATACATTAGCAAGTATATACACCTACAAGCAGCAGCATTAAGCCTCCCTTCCATCGATCGAACCATCCAAAGAGAAAGAGAGAGACAGCGCGTAAGACACACACACACGCGCGCGCACAGAGAGAGAGAGAGAGAAAGAGAGCCGGCCCATTCCGTTGGAGCCGAGGCAGGTCGACGAATCGCACGGGTCCGCGGTCTCTCACCGCGCAGCAGCAGCAGCGGCGGCGGCGGCGTTCAGGGCGCCTCCAGGTGAGGCACAACCGGCCTCTGCCTGTGCCGGTGGTGGGGATAACCCGCACGGCGGCGGCGGCGGGCGCTTCGGCGGCTGAGAGAGCTGTGCGAGTGCTAGAAGGAGACGGGAGTAGCGAGGGAGAGCGAGAGAGAGACAGCGATAGAGCGAGAGACTTAAGCGAGGCCACTCGCCGCGGAGCTGTCAGAGCTCTGTGGGGCACGGTCACGCACACACAGCAGCCATTTAGTTTCCGGTAGCGTCCGCCGATACCTCGAGTTCTCTCTCACTCTGCCTCCTGTCCTCTTAGCGATCTTTTTTCCCTACTCGCCTTCGCCAGTCGTCATCCTCGACGTCGTGGTCGTCGTTGACGTCGTCGAGCATCAGGAGCCGTGTCCGACCACCGAGTGGACAAGCAGATCAGGAAAGACTCCCGTATATTTGGATTATGGCAGCGCAACTCGACCCGACCGGTCTTTACTGACACGGAGGGTTCCTTCTGCTTCTTTTTCTCGCTGTCGCCAACTTCGCAAGCTTTCCGTTCGCACGAGTGAACGGACGTATCGGCTGGAAATCGGTTGGAACGATGGCAAAAGCACTCGACCCTACTGGGCTCTACTGAAGTCTCAAAAGCCACGCAAGACAAGTGACTCTCTATCGTAATAGTCCATTTAGATCGTTGTATCGTTATCTCAACGCCAGTCACGAAAATGACGATCCTCGATCCGACCGGTCAGTACTGAGAGGGAGTCGGCACCGAGTGCCGAGATCGCGGAAGTGATCCTTGGGTGATACGCACACGCACACGCATACGCACGCAAGTTGTCAAGGTCACAGGCGAGATGGCCGCCATACTGGACCCAACCGGTGAGTACTGAGAGAGAGGGAGATAAGCCAAGTGCGAAAATCGACGGAGGCGGAAGAGCCGATCTTTCGCGGAAGTCGGAGAAGATTGCGCCAAAGAGAGAGCGAGAGGCGCGCACCGAGGCTGCTGCGATAGGAGAATGACGAAGGAGGCAGGAGGAGGAGGAGGAAGAAAAGGAGGGAAGAAAAGTGCAGTTGTGGTGAGAGGAAGGGAGGAGACGTCGTCGACGAATCTCAGGAGATCGGTATGGAGCATAAACATACGCAAGGGCAGACGACACCGGAAGCAACCGGAAGACGAGGACGAAGCGCCGGCCGCTCGATAAAACGACAGAGAAAGAGAGATGGAACGAGAGAAAGAGGGAGAGAGAGAACGCGCGGTCATGTCAATGTCCGCTGAGATCGTTAAGGTGAGTGGGGCGCCGAGTTATGTATACTTATCAACTTTTCTTACTTCTTCCTTTTTCTTCTTCTTCTTCTGCTGCTGGTGCTGGTGCTTCTTCTTCTTCTGCACTGATGCCTGCTCCTTCTGTTTTTTCCCTGCAACTGCCAAACTTTTAGGCTAATTATTTTTTTACGAGTACGCGAATCACTTGTCCGGACTCGCCTTTTTAATGGAGTCCAGTCATTTTTTGGAGGCAGTATAACGAACCTTTTTGCTCGCGATCGATAACTCTTTTTTGACGTCTCGAACGTAACTCTGCGTGCTTTTGACGTTACTCCTGCAGTATAGCTGTAAAGATTGTGACTTTTAAGGATAAACGAATTGCTTGAACCTAACCTCACTGATACCGACTTTGCTCGCATACTCAACATTATTGTGACTTTTTTTTGCATCAAATTGTAGTTGACGGTACTCAGAGCAGTAAAAGGTCGTTTACCTTGTACTAAAAATTCAAATTCAAAGTTTTGCTCGAAACGTGTATACTGAAAAGTCACTTTGTGCACAGATTGATCGAATTCCCATTGAATCCTCTACTAATTCAAGTAAAAAATACTTTATATACTTTACAATTGTGAGAATACATGTATGGCATATACGTATATTGCTTACTTCATAAATTCAAAGATCGATTATTGTTATCGACCTCACGATTACGCAAGGTCGGAACGCTTACCGTAAAATACGGTAGCATATGATTATAATATAATTAGCGCAGATTTTATCGCGAAACTCGCTGTAACCGTGTTGCGTGCCGAGATTTAGAAACGCATTCGATGCTATCTCGCACAGCTCTGCAAAAAAAGTACTTGCCTCTGCTAATTCGCAAATATAACTGGGCTAATTCGTAATTAAAATATCACCGATCAAATGTGTATATATGGGTGCGAGAGCAGGAAGAGACTCGGCGAGTCCAAATTACCAGCGAAATTAACGTCGTAATGCTGAAAGTCCGAAAAGAAAAAGAAATACGGGAGAAAATCGAAGCGAAAATCGTTACGGCATTATCCTTTTGCAAAAAGAATTACATCATGCGCCGCCGCGCGCACTGCACATTTTTCGCTCGCGCACTCGTCACTCTTTCACCGGCTTTCGAGACTCGCGCAGCACACACATACACGACCCTCCTTTTTACGGCTTCATTTGGCTCCCGCGCGCGCGACGCGATTAATCGACAAACTCACGCAAATTGGCCGGATTAATTGCCGGAATAATAACCGAACTTTATTCACAGCTGTCGTTTTTTTTTCGTTGTCCTTCCTCGCCGCGGGCGTTCGAGAAGAGGTGAACAGGTTGCATTCGATTATGGATCAATTATTCACAGCTTTCAAGTGAGCATATTCCCATTGTTTTTCCACATTAACAGATACCGATTATTCCAATATTCATGTCGGATCGTCGTTTGTAGGCTTTGAGAACCTTGATTGTTTATCCTAAAAATTTAACGCCAAGCCATCAATCAACGAGACAATAAACACGTCTTTAATATCCATATACACACGTACGCATTATTGCAAACGATTCTTTATAGTGTAAAGTAGAAGTCCTTCGCTGTATCGTAAAAAAAAAAACACGACGAACTACATAAAAAAAACGTAATGCACGGCGTTGTTCGATTGCACTGTAAAGTATCGCTAGACACGCCGAGTGCGTTAAATATTCAATGAGTTATTACACAGACAACGGCAGTATAATTCGATTCGACGCGAAATTTTGACCGTGGAGAATAAGAGACCGTTAACGATCGTATAGCGCCACAAATCAGGATTTAGAAGCGTCGATCTCTAATTGGCGCACGTGTAGAGCTCGTTTTGCTCCAAATGCCTGGGCAGCGACAGACTTGTAAACATAAGAAAATATCCGCCAAACGTTTCATCATGCGAGTGCAAGAGAGAAAGAGAGGGAGAGCCCTTGCATAATTTTCCCTTCCTCTCGATAAGCCCTTGATTTGCAAAATTGCACACGGCGAAACCAGGAAACACCATCAATCAACGCGAGAGTTGCGGTGTGTTGAGCATTTTTGTGTATATACGAGTATATACGCGCCGCGCGCTGCGCCGTGCGGAGAAAACGAGATGCGCGCAAGCACCACGGCGATAAATATCTATTTGCAAAAATTTTTCGTGTAAGAGAGAGAGAGAGAAATGTGGAATTTCTCCGCGTTGCGCGCGCGGCTCGAGGCAACGCCGGCCCCGCAAAAAAAAACGCAGAAATCAATTAAAATTACGCAATATCGCGCGGGAATGCGAATTATGTAAATTTTCGCAATAACTGGGCTTAATATTCAACTGATAAGGCTGGCGAGGTTTGAGTTGGCGATTAAGCTAATGTGTAATTCTAAAGAGTCGGGTGCACGCACCTCGGATAGATTATTATTTATTGTATATTATATGTACCGCGGACCGGTAATCGACACTGCTTCATTTTAATTTACGCCGATTTCAAGTTCTACATAATCCCGCCTCGCGCTGCTAAGTCAGTTACATTGTACGTTATCCATCACCGTTAACCCTAGTTTGTCGAAGTTCGAACGAAATTCCATCCATCGATTACGTTCTCTTTTTCCCAACTTTTCGATTCAAAGCTTATATATATATATATATCATACGCGAACACGAGGGAACAGGTGTGCGTGCGACCGGTCGATCATCAGCACCGCGCGCTCATACCAGCCAATCCCAAACATTTACCTACACATATATATATCCCCGCAACCGACCTTCTGTTCCCATTCAATTTAGATATCAAGGCGATGAACTTGCACGTAAAAATCGGTTGAGTAACTCCTATTGCGTGTCGTTGCACTTGTGCAACCCAAAACCAAGTCTTATCGGCTACATTATCCAACCACACACACACACACACACACAGTTTCCAAACTAGGAACTGTATATCCGCACCCTTTTCATCCTTATAACACGTGTGTCGGCGCGTAGAGCTCATTAGCATATTCACATAATGCGAGTCATTGTGTAACCGCGCGGGGAGCCGAAATCAATTAAATAACCCGTGCGTGCTTGCGCTGCGGCCGTTACCATCTTACGCCCCCGACACAAACGCGCTGAAAAAGTCAAGTGCGAATTCATCAGCGTTCGAATTAGGATGTCGCCTCACTCTATTGCTGTGCGAGGTTACAACTACTCTGTGCATGCATGTGTGCTCTACTCGTACTTGTGTGCGGTAGGAGGATTCACACACGCGCACACACACACACACACACACACACACACGCATACCGGCGCTCTCGTAAAGGCACGAAATTAGTCTCGGCTCCATGGGAAAGACAAGACCCCGATAGTGGGTAGCAGCTCCGGCGGCAGAGTGTGCGCGCGCGCACGGAGAGCCTCGCTGAGAGAGACAGAGAGATTCTCGAGCTATATACACGCTATACACAGCGATCCACACGGCAGGCAAGCGTGCAAGAGAGAGTGAGAGAGAGAGAGAGAGAGACTCACATGGCCAGGGTTCATTGACACCACACCTGAGTTTTGGGCATTCGCCCTGTCTCTCTCTTTCTCTCTGTTGGCTGGTTGGTTGGTTGGCTCGGGTTGGTGCTGCCTCGTATATATATACTCGGCGCTCTCTCTCTCTCTCTCTCTCCTCTTCCTCCTTGCGCGCCTCGCACACAGTTCGCTGCTATAGCTGTCTCGTTCGAGCTCTCGGGAGTCGCGCGGTGCCCCGGCCTCTTCTCCTCCTCCTCCTCCTCCTCCTCCTCCTCCGCTTCTTCGTTCTTCCTGCTATTTTTCTCTTTCTCAATCACATGGTATATACGCCGTGTGTCTCTTTCTCTCCTTATCCCTCAGCTGTGTCATTTTCTCTCCGTCCCTCGTTCGCTTCGGCTTCGCGTTCTTGATCGTTTTATATATACGTGTGTGATGGCTCTCTCTCTCTCTCTCTCTCTCTCTCTACACACTGTGTCTGTGTCTCTACGTACACCAGAGGACCGACTGATACTTCTCCTTCTGCTGCTGCTGTTGCTGTTGCTGCTGGCTGACGCTTATTCTTTTCCTTTCGTTTTCTACCTTGGCTCTTTATCACTATATACGCTCTTTTTCTCCGAGTCGTTCTTCTGTGCCTGATTAGTCACTCGAACTCTCGCACTTGCCGAAATAAAAAGGGGAAGTAAATTCGAAATTCTATCATACCGATGTCCTAAAAAGAACTATTTTCAAATGTTGATCTTGAGACTGTATCCGCGATTCGCGTGTAATCTCGATGCTAAAAGCGATAGTCGAATTAATGTCAAAGCGCATAAAATTCGTCCGTTTCACCCAACGCAGAAACGTCCCATTGCCGTCAGCATTTCTACTCAAGTATGCTACGTATATATGCGCATTCTTATCTATCAACAAAAATGCGCAGCTGCAGCCGCACATAAAGAAACGAAGCCTTTTTAATAGACCTTTTCCACACGGCTCCCGAGTGAAACGTAAATTGTGGAATTCGCTTATCTAATGCAGCGAAATGGACAAGGATAGGCGTAATAGCTAAGCTCAAGAGCAGCAAAGAAAGAGAGAGAGAGAGAGAGGGAGTAGTAAGGAAAGAATGAGAAAGAGTAGGTATAAGGAGAGAATCACGTTTGACCTAGGACAACATACCACGCGACCTGCATGCCAATCCTCTCTCTTCCTCTTTGCCTCTCTCTCGCTCTACTCGCTCCCCGGCAACTAATATCAAAGCTCCGCGCGCGCGTCTTTCTCCTTTCCTCTCTCCGCTCCCTCCTCCACCTCCTCTCACTCCCTCTTCTACGCTCTTTCACGCGGCCTTTTAATTATCACATCACTCTTCCCATTCATAATGAATCCCGATAGTTTTCTATTTTTCGATAGCCTCATTCGTGATTTATGCATCGGCTTCATAAGAGTTTAATTGAAAAATTCTTCTCCACCTGCAGCAGACTTGACCGGCTTGCGATTTTCCTTTTCTCTCTCTCTCTCTCTCTCTCTCTCTCTCTCTCTCTCCATCTCTCCTTTCTACTTATTCGCTTTATCGTGCGCGCGTCGCTTCTATTTTTAGAAGACAATCGGACTATTTTTAACACCTATCCGCCGCATGTGTACACACTTATAGAAATGCATGCGCTGAGATACCAGTTATCGCGTGTTTATCCAAATATATCTACACAGGTACACCTTCGCATGTTGATCAGCAGGCCGCGCGCTTATACCAACGATAAATCTCTTTATTAACATTATTGGACGCCTCGTTCGTGTATACAGTCATAGCGCTCACTATATACTCACGCACCTGTCACAGAGCGCTAATGACATTTCTACTGAGCAGAACTAATCGCACCCTAATCGCCCGGGTATAGACCTCGAATTTCAAAGCCATGCCAAAACCGAGTATATCCAAAGTGTCTGTGCAAGCCTCGCCCAGTTATATACGATAGTCCAGAAAATCTCTTTAGCCGCACGCATATAAGAGAGGAGAGCGATAGATTCAGCAAAGACCGAGGCTCACGGCTACTCGAAGCTCGCATGACGCATCCGCCGGCGATACTAACTTTAGACCACGTGCGCACGCCCGCGTTTCCATCACGCACACACGCACACACACAGAGAGAGAGAGAGAGAGAGAGAGAGAGAATCATCGTTACTCGCGCGACCGCGGCAAGTATATAGATGCCTTCGGTCGGGCGCTACTTAGTACGTGTTCGGCCGCGTGCGTCGCGCTCAAAGAGCTATCGACCTGTACACGGCGCAAAGCTTTTCGACCAAAAAGGGGGGACTATACTCGCGGCCCTCACCGGCATACCAATGTATATATCCCAGACCTGGCGAATTTGAATTTTTTTTACTCTCGCAGCCGCCGTGGATCGTCGCTCCCACGTCTCGCATGCCGTCTTTTTATATGTCCACCTTTGTTATGTCACTGCGGAGGCTCTCGCGACTTTTCTCGCGGACAAAAAAGAGCGGCGTAATTAAGATCGTTAGTGAGACACTGCGTATCGGCCATCGCGGATGACGCAGGATTTAAAGGTCTTTGGCATTTGGTAGAATTTAACGACTTTATTCTCCTATATCGACGAATACCTCGTGGATCTTGTGCGCAGCATCCCGATAGCGATAAATATCCCAATGTGAATCCTTGTCCACAGAGTTGGCGTGTACTTATACAAGACGCCGGAGCCAATATAGAAATATTGTGCGGAATTATATATCTCTTGACTCCCTCGGCGTTTATCAATTATTTACTAGCTAGGCTTTTTTTGTCCGCCTTTTGTGTACCTATTAATCATATTATGTACCCGCGTTCTGTGCTCTGACTAAAAGGCATTTTCGACGAATGAGAACTCGATATTTATCGAACGATCATCTTGAGAATAGACGAGAGACAGAACCATACAAAGAGCGAGGATTAAAAAAGAAAGAAGAGGGACACGAAGAACTCTTCTCGAAACACGGTTTTTGCATCGGTCTGTATACCCAGTTTCGAAGCGGTTCGTTGACCTTTTGGCGCAGCTCCTCGCCAAAATGGATAATTTCTCACCCATCTCAAAAGTATAATACAAGATATTTTCAGTGTTCAGAAATTGAAAAAATTGACGGACGCGATTCGGTTGCTCTTTATTTTTTTTTTGTCTAACTCGCATAAACGAGTTCCTGCATCGAATGCGGAGGCTATACGAAGGAGTGCCGCAGACTTTAGTAAAAGTTTCCGAAGGAAAGCGAAAGTGGCGGCGCTTCAAACACACACACACACATTCGTCCCATGCCACATTGTACATCCCGTTAAAATGTTATTTCATCTTCGTCTGAAATATGTATACTTTGTCTCTCTTTCCTCAGCTCGAGCCGGGTATTTAATTAATCCTCTGTTTAAGCATTCGTTCCCTTTTTTTTTTTGTTGCTGTTTGAATACGTTTTTCTATCGAATTCACTTTCTTCCATTCCCGTGTATAATCGTTTGTTTACGTAAATAAAGTCAAACGCACTTCTTTGTATCGACAAATCAGCCTTTAACGATCTATCCAATTTACGTCTAGTAAGCGTGATCACTTCTCTCGCTGTAAGGCAAATATATACACGGCACCGAAGCTGGTCTAAAAGAAAAAAAGGCGTAATGGTCGTTTCGCAGGAGAGCAGAAGAGAGGCAGAGAGATCAGGCTCCTCGGGCCTCTTTTTTTTGTTTGCCCCCCGAAGAAAACGACCCTCGGTCCGACTCTCTTACACAATAGCTTCTCGCCGAATTTCTCTCTCTCTCTCTTACTCTTCAACCAGACACACGTCGATACCCCCATAAGCGATTCGACGCGTCTTTATGAAGATGTCCTTCCGCCTTTGCTCTTTTTACGCTCGAGTCTAGATCTCCCGACTTTTTTTCTCTTCACCTTCCTCCGCTGTGCTTGGTCTCTCGTTTCTTTTCTTTTCCCCTGGCTTTTTTTCTCTCTCTCTCTCTCTCTCTCTCTCTCTCTCTCTCTCTCGCTCCTCTCGTCCGTCGGACGCAACTCTTTTTTACACCGGCACAGCGACGGCTGCTGCTGCTGCTTCTGCTTCTGCCTGTTGCTGCTGCTGCTGCTGCTTCTGCTGTTGGTGGTGCTGCTGCTGCTGCTGCGGCAGGTGAGGTTCGTTCACCTCGAGCGTCCGCGTGTCGCGACGCCGCCGCCGCTGCCGCCATCGGCGCGGCTCAGCAAGCCGAGAGTCGGTCTAGGCCCGGATAGTTATAAGGTAAAGCGATGATGCCCGGTGTGTATTATATACACCAGTTGAGCGCGGCTCGCTATATACTCTCTGGGAACCCGCACCGAACGATGGGGAAACGAGTCGACCCGAACCGGACCCTCCCTCTTTTTCCCCCAAATTCGATTTTTCGATCTTGGCATTCCTCTCGGCTTCTCTCTTTTTTCTTCTCCTCCTTCTTTTTCCAGAAAATTTTCTGGTTTTACAGGTCGTAATTTTGGAATGAAGTTTGGGAACTTCAATAATGAGGCGCGGTTTGCGCGGCATAGTTTTCTGTAGCTACGAAACATCTACTTTTGTGATCGATATTTTTAATTTTTTATAATTAAATATGTTTGTATCATCTACTAACGCTGTTCAGTTTTTGGACCAGATTTCCATCGAAAGCGGTAAATGGTGTAATGTTTAATAAATTGAGTACTGATGTTATATCATGATTGATGAGCTTATAATTTAATCGGAATAAATTTCAGTTTATAAAGAACGAAAAATTATAAAAGCCACTCAAAATTTCATGACTAATGAGACCTTCAGTAGTAATTTAAATTGATCGATTAACTTGCTAAGAGCAGCAAACCTTCAACATTGAAATTTCAAGTCTTAATTCCGAACATTTTATTAAATACGATTTTATAAATATAAGACTTATGCGATACAGTAAATAATATATAGTCTAGAACTCTATCAAATATCAAACTGAGATACAACGAATTTCACTAACAAAAGATTATAACTATCCCACACTCAAACATTTGGAACTGGGATTCTCACGTCCACAGATCTCGAATTCCCCTAAATCCGTAGGCGATCTGATAAAACGCTGCTAATCACCAGAAAACGAGTCGTTATTCTCACGTTAAAAAGATCCTCCATCATAAATCTCGGACGTTTATATGCGCGCGGCGGTATCTTTTTTTGGGTAGAACAGAACGCGTTTATATACCAAACTCGACGAAACCAGAAAAGGCAAAAGTGCGAGAGAGAGAGAGAGAGAGAGAGGGAGAGAAAGAGAGAATGAAGCTTCACAACATGCTAATGAAAGATCCGAGGAGCGCGTAATTAATTTTGTATGTGCCATGGGCAAAAAACGTCTGCAGATGCATTCACACGAGGTCGGCAGGAAGCCAATACATACGTACATTACACACACAGACTCACATACGTACAGAGAGAGAGAGAGAGAAACGAAGTAGAGAGTAGAGGCAGTTCTTCGCGGCTTTTAACACCAACCAAGACTGCCAGAGAGAGAGAGAGAGAGAGAGAGAGAGAGAGGAGGAAGAAGATAGCGTATAAGCACACTTGAGTAATAGAGAAAGAAGAAGAAAAGCCGAGGGAGAGGCAGATAGAAGAATATTTTGCTTCTTTTTTGTGTTATTAGCATTTGAGAGTAGGAGGGATGGTCGAGGCAAAAAGTTATTTTTTCGTACGAATAAGAGAGGAATACATTTATTCAAGTCAAATGTTATACAACAGAGAAGCTCGATCTGAGATGGTGTTCTGAGAGGATGGAATTCAAATGTCCGAGGTCCAGCCACCGGAAGTGAAAAATTAAGCGTATAGGATTTAATTTTAATAACTTATACAAATGCACTTGGCGCCATCACAAGAACGCAATCAATTCTTGACACACCGACTTGTAATTTCTAACAGTCGCGTTTGAGTCGCCTCAAATAATGAATCTAATCAACGACTTATACTATTTATATTGCTGAACTCTCGTAGAGTGGAATCCTCTCTCAAACCCTCTCTCATCGGGAGAATAGAGCGCACGACGAGAAAAAAGAAATAGAAAAAGCTAGCGAAGACATCGGCAAGAAGAAGAAGGAGAGTATATGATATGATTGAAAAGAAAGAAAGAGAGAGAGAGAGAGAGAGGGAGACTAGGAGAGCGCGAGCGAGTTCGCGGAGAAACGAAATACCTTCACGCTTCCTTCGTTCCGCGATCCTGCTGTTGCCACTGGGTAGATACACTATACACTGCAACTCTCAGCAGCCTATATGTAAGTCCTCTCTCTCTCACTCACTCGGTCGCTCGCTCGCTCGGTGAAATTAGTTATGTAACGAGGAGGAACTCACCTATCGCTGAATCAATCGCGCGATTTACAGAAGGAGCGATCCGAGCGATCGTATAGCTCGAAAGGAGAAGCAAGATCAGGTGAATTCGTCGTGCTGCTCGATTTTTCGTGACTTATTCATCAAATTTAATTGTTGGAATTGGTGTCGCGAACAAGCATCAGCAAGTACGGCAGGTGTCTGGGATTGATTTTTGTTTTATTAGACTATACTTGGTCAACGCTACCGAGGTAATGACTTTTGAAAATGTAATGTCTTTTTAATCGGTGACATAAGCTTCTTGATGACGATGACCAAGAGAACATTATTATTATTCTGCTTTTTAGAATAACCATTAGAATCCAGAGCGTTGCGAAACTATTGGAGTTCGACTGCAAACATCATAGAAATGAAAATCAATATTTGATCGACGATGAACGCTAAGCAATTTACAACACGGAGACATACAAGATTACAGGCGATCGATAGCGCACGTACTAAATGTCGTCCGATGTTGGCACTTGGTCGATCGTTAAACTCTCAGTCACAGCATCACGCAAACCTTCTCGATGATGGCGATGGTATAGAGACAAAAAAAAGGAAAGAAGAAGAAGATACCGGCGCGAGATCGCATTGCTCGTGTCGTCGTCGTCGTCTTGTTCGTGATCGGTTCGACGATACGATGTGAGACAGAGAGAGAGAGAGAGAGCATCTTGTTCGCGCCGCTATAACGCGTCCCTGACCCGCTGACCCTTTCGGGTCACGCTTGTGTTATGCAGTGTCGAGAATAGCGCAGAAATAATCTGGCTTGCTTCGATGGTCGAATGTTCTTATAGAGGTACATTTGCAGAAATCAAAGACGAGAGAAAGAGGGAGAAAGAGAGAGAGAGAGAGAGAGAGGTAGGGGGGAGCGAAGTTACGAATTCTTTTGTTCCAAAGGTGCTGATGATTTTTAAGCGAAACAGTTCGCATGTGCAGTGTATATCCCCGTGGTTTTCTATTTCGAAAGCTCATGCCACGACTGCCGTGGTGCGCTGGCAAATGAACATAAAATATACCGGCAGCGTGACTTATCAAAGAATATGGTCTCTTCTTCGTTATTTTTTGCAAAACTTGCCTCGAGAGAACACAAAGAAGCATAAAAGATGTAGCGAGATGTAATGATGAATGATCGGACGATGCTCGAGGTCCAGAAAATCCACGTCTCCGTGCATCCCAAGGACTCGGAATCTTGCCATTATCAGACGGGCATTTTCAAATTAAGCGGCGAAACACGAGATTCTCTCGTTGTCTTCTATACATCCGCTAAACTCGCGTTTTTACAGAAATTACAATGCGGATAGTCGCGGTCGCTGCTACTTCTTTTTTTGCGCTCGTCTTAATATACGACATATTTAAATTCTGCGAATGTTGAAGTTGCAAAAAAAAAGAAGAGTTAGTTTTCGTCTGGATGATATAAAACCGCGGTGGATCATCGTCCTCGAGGCGAATCGCGCGGGATACTTGTATACGCCACAGCACATATATGCATATATATTGTTACGTGATGTAAATCACTTTAAACGTGGCGTTTTGAAAAAAAATTAAATTTTATAATACCGAAATGATGTTATTTTTGTGACTTGATTAAAAGGTGGAGGAGCAAAAAAACCTAGAGATTTATTTGTTGACGGATGTGTATTCTATCTTCTTCTTTTTAAAGCACATAAAAATGTACTTTAATTTATGAATTTCTTTGAATTTATATACAACTGTGAACATTTTATACCTTTCTTCATTATTTTTAGTGGTAAAGTTTGTATTTAATGAGAAATAAGTGTCTTTGTATTTAATCGGCGCTTTTTATTCCAAGCGTAATTTCGTTATGCCTTAATTATCGGATTTATTGCGACATACAATTAATTGCACAAGCGCAGATTGTTCATGTAGGTCAATTGTCGCTCAAAAAGAGTGTATTTCCCTTAAATTAACCGGCACAACATTCGAGAGCTAATATATTTAAATCAGTCAACCCATTCGACGCGCGACACTCATATAGCGATAAGCTTCCTACACCCCACAATTTCCAAGTCGCAAACATCCCCTGCCAACGAAGAGGAGGATAAGAAAAAAGACCATCGCAAGATGATGCTTCTACTTTCGCTTCGTAACGTTCGTATCAGCTTAAGAGATGCGATCCATCGGCCATGTGCAACACATGCACGAGAGAGGCGGCTCGCCTTGACGCCACTGGCAGCATGCAGCGGTGATCGGCGAAGAAAACCGAACAATAACGCGCGGTACTGTGGCGGCGCGCGGGAAATGACTCGTTATATAAACTAATTATTATCCGCCAGTAGCCACATATGCATTGGCGCTCGGGCGCCGTGTCTGATTACAAATACAATGGGAGAGAACTCAGCATGTGCGGCTGCAGTGCACGAGAGAAAAGAAAGATCTGACGCGCCTCTTTTCTTTTGCACCGGCGCCGCTGCCGCTGCTGAATTCGAATCTAATTGATTGACCGATGAATGTGCTCGATAAGGAGGAAGCGGCGGATCGATGTGGAAATCGAGAAACAGATAAGAATCGGTGTACACTTTGAGGACAGTTGACGGTTAAACAAGTAGACATAACCTCAAAAAGCGTCATTGGCTGACTATCGCCAGTTGATCGGCTGCACGAATTCAGCGAACCTGCAGCTTGTATAATGAATTATGAATTTCGCTCCAACTGTACCAGTTACATTTTGCACAGTTAATCGAATATACCTGAATGTTTGGCTAATTTCTTAATTACGTAATTTGAGATTTACTCGCAATTTTTGTTTACTCACAAAGATGAATATTCGAAGCGCAATAAGATTTAATTTGAGCGATTATAGAATATCCGATGTTTCGGTGTGCTACCGATATAATTGCAGCTGAAGGAACTGAAGGAAAAAGAAAAAACGCCGTACGAAAAAAAGTGTTCTCCGTCGAGCGCACAAAGAAAAAGTATTGCAAAACATCAGATTTAAGTGGGAATGAATCATTGTAATTTGAGGGCAAAACAATCCGCGTAATGCGTGCAAGTGTAATATAGGAAGTGCACTTCTTCCTCGCTCGTCAGCATCAGCATCAGCAGCTGCCCCGTGACCTGGGCTCGAACACGGCGGCGATGTGAACGCACGAAGAGGAAGCGAAGCCTCGGACAGAATTGTCGGGGCTATACCTTCGCTGACAGATTGTAATTATGACGATGTCGATGATGATGAGGATGAGGATGACGAGGCTTTGTTACCTCCTTGATATACACTCGCGGGCGCTCTCGGTTCAAGGCAAAAACCTGCGTGCGGATTTGAGAGGAGGAAAAAAGGCGAGGAGCGCAAAGACGAGGAGAGAGAAAGAGAGAAGGATACCGCCAACGCGTGACTGATTCCGTCGAGGCGGCTTTCGTTATATATATATGTTCTTCGATCGAACGCCATATACCATATTTTTATCGGCGTATTCGCAATCTCCGATGGTTAGTGATCCAATACGAGCGCGCACCTGGAAAATGTTTCAGAATAACGAAATTCACGTTAATTAGGGGTTTGGGCAATATATATGGCCATCGGAAGACTCGTGAATGCGTGCATTTTTTTTGGTGAATGAAATCGTTGCGAGTCTCGATTTGTGTGTGTGTGTGTGTGTGTGTGTGTGTGAATGAACCGCGAGCTCCAAGGTATTAAGGTCACGCAATCTCCTGCTGCAGCCATTCATAAAATTAACGCGAACATTTTTTGACCGAGAAATAAATTCCATATCCCCGGACCAGCTCAACCACCAATTCACCCACATATAGACCCATCGACGTTTACCCCACAAAGGAGCAGCAAGAACCAAAAAAAAACACCTCGCTTTCATTTCAAAATAAACTGCGGGTAAACTGGCTGAATGCATCCGAAAAAGTAGACCGGGGGCAATGTTTACAAAACGCGCGCGCGCAGAAGAACCGTTCGAAGACACATTCATCAAGGGTCTGACGATGACGAAAACGAGAGAGAGAGAGATAGAGAAGAAGGAAAAAAAAGAGATTCATAATGTGAAAGAATCCAGTGACACAATGGCACTGGCATAAGATCAGTTACACGAGGAGGGACTATATACACGCGCACACATATATATACTCGGCGAATCACGTGCAACAGGTAGCGATATTGTTTGTTACGTATATGTGTGTGTGTCTGCATAGCGGCGGTAGTGTAGTGCGAGCAGTGGCAGAGCCCGAGAAAGAGAAAGATATAGAGAGCGAGAGAGGTAGGAAAAAAGAGAGAACGAGAGAGAGAGACCAGGAAAGTAGGTCAACGTCGACATACACACAGAGGCCCGAGCAGTAGTAGCAGCAGCAGCAGCAGCCCGGCTGCGGTAGAGGAGAACCAAGTTCAGGGGCACGTTGCTGCACTTACACGTCTCTCTCTCTCTCTCTCTCTCTCTCTCTCTCTCTCTCTTTCTTTCTTCCTTCTTGCTCTCTTTGCCACGGCTCGTTTCAGACGCGCGAGCCGACTTCAAGATCGCTCCCCGAGAACTTAGATCTCTGCGCTCGCGCGAACTTCGAAATAATCGAACGTATATAACTGTAGTTTTGTGTGTACGCACGATCCGGGAAGGGCGGGAAAAATGCGCTTTAGAAAGAGCCGTTCGGGATTGTGGTTTATATATTTTTTTTTCTTAGTCTTTTATGCGTTTCTTTGAGGATTGTGCTTCGTTTTTTTTACTAGTAATATATTTTCCTTGGAGTTGCATTAATGGCGGTGTTATAGCGGAGGTACACTGTGAGGTCGGTAGCGTCCCGTCAAGTACTAGATTTTAAAAATTTTCTTTGTTAATTCAAAAATATCTAGATCTATTCTTTAGTAGCTTTAGTATTAGAGGTTGCCGAAACGATTTTGAATTATTCATTCAACGTGTGTTTCCTATACTTACTTCCAATGCAAATATAGACTTTTGTTTGTTCCTGAAACTATACGATTATTCAGATAGAAGCACTTCCGCATACGAAAGCACTACCTACATATACAAATCTCACACCTGATTTACCTCTTGCCCTTTCACTTTCGGTCCCACCAAGCGCTGTCGTACCAAATTTAGTCATTCCTTTATCTCAATCCCAAGATCTTCGTTTTCGTCGGGCGCAACGAAAAATGCTTACCTAGCGCTCATGGCGCCCTGTTAGGAATAGGTCGACGATGACCAAGTATTCGGGGATCATAATAAACTCTCCGATTTTCTTTCATCCTGCTTATTGAAACAACGCACCACCGAAAGTAGAAGTGACTTTCGTTTCTATCCGCCGATGATACATCAAAGAACCGGGGGATATCGCTCTTCCTTAACTTTTCTCTCACTTTCGATTACGGGTAAATCATCAACACACCCTTCGGGCTTCGTCTACACTTTACATCTCTTCTTTGACTTTTTGTTTCCTTCAAACAAATGCTCCTGTTTTTTTAAACGCTTGAAAAAGTGGCGCGCGTTTTACCGTGCGATGGGGTGAAATGGTGTGTGTGTTTAGTACCTGCAGCATGTTGAATCGGAAGACTTTCATTAGAAAACCTACTCGGAAAACCAGTTTCTCTCTTTTTTTTTTAGACACCCGAAGAAATTTCGTTTGAAGGATCTGAAAATAATCTTGACTGTTACATTCGCCATTTGAAATAAGCGATATACGATGATAATCGAAAAGCGAATCTGCACAATTCGTAAAATATAAAGTGTTCTTGCGTAAATTTATTATGAAAAAAAAGAGTGACACTTAATATAAAATTAATCGCCTGGAATCAATAATAATGCGGTGTGTTTGCCAATTTTTTTTTCCTCAGCACTGTTGTAAAAAAGCTGCAACATTAAGACACGTAACGCATCAATTATATCATAACTTAAGAGCAATTCTCTCGCTACAAAGTATACGCGATGATAAAACTTTGTATTAGTATTCACTATTCATCGAGTTTTCCATTATAGACTCCGCGGCATTGTCATTACAATCACCTACGTAGTAAATCTGCAGACACATAAGTACGAGGCGCGCGAGGCGCCTCCTTTTTTTCTCTTTCTCTTTCTCTCTTTCTCTCTCTCTCTCTCTCCACCTCCCACCGAAACAATTATATGCACCTTTCAATTTCTCCATCGGCCAATAATTTCTCATTGTTATTTATCGACGTAATGGGCAATGTAATGCGGTAATAAAGAGAAAAATAATAACCCACGGCCGATAAAAGTCGCGCGAGCCTATGGCCTCGACGAAATCCTGACGAAGGTCGCCATCGCGGCTCAGCGCCGATAAGAATATCGTGTGCAAATATTATCCTATATATATGTGTATCCCACCTTGCGGACACGTGTGCATATAATAATCGATTGATAAACTAACTCGACGAGATTTATAACTGCAGATATTGTAATTAGATAAACGAACAAGTTGCGCAGTCTATTAATATTTGTATACTGTCTAGTTATGCGTTTCTATGATGGGATTGTACAAAAATATATTGAAATCGGCACGCGTGTTGTGATATTGAAGCTAACTTTGTATAACCACGTGTATAACTATATTGATTGAATTTGGGAACGTTTTATTTTGTATAGTTTACATATTAACTCGTGTTACATAATCAAATTAAAATTATTTATTTATGCGTGAATTTATAATCACAATGTCGTTCGTAGTAAAATAATCATGTGTCGGATTGTCCTTTAGTGGCAGGCAAGAGTTTGAACATATCACAATATAAATTAAAGTAGTTTCTCTATTTTTAGCTTTTTCACAATAATTTAGCATAGATTCTTCTAAAAATGAAAAATGGTTTAATTAAAAAAAAATAATCGATTCCCAAGAATCCTAAACCAGTCTGTTCATATAATATACCATTTTTCGTAAATTGTTGTATAATCTATATAATCTACATTGAAGTACTTGGAATCAATATACAGTGACAGAAATAAAAATTTTATTTGTTTACTATTTACTACGATTACATATTGAAAAATAAAAATCAATTCCTGATAATTAAGTAACTGCTTACTCAAGAATTCAAAAAGTCCTGTATCTCTGAAATTATTTTCCTTAAACATAACTTTAAACAAACGTTAACGAGAAAACATTTTAAATAATCATAAAGTATCTATACCCATAAATCTATAAACACAATGATATTGCTTTAAGTACGACGTTACGCATGTTATTTAATTATTCTACAATTCTACAAAGATGTAAAACAGAGTAGTTCGAAGAAAGCGATGGAGGTTAGGTTAGTGTTTGCCTACGCATACAAATCCTGGTAACGGCTCACGTTTGTTGTGAAAAATCTCGCACATCGTTAAGTCTTCCTTACTGCTATTACCTCTCGAATTACGCAAAAGGATGATCGTTAATTAACAAAATTTTGCACTCACTCGACCACATTCATATCCTCATCCATTACTCGCAAATTCTCGATTGTAGACTTCTGCAATAAAACTCAATCTGATCTATTTCTCGAAAGACGCAGTGAATAGAGAAACAATAGGTAATACCGGTGGCTCGCGGGCATTGACGAGATTCCGGTCAGGGTGTGGTTTCCTATTGCAATATAATTTTCGCCCGCTTAGAATGCACTAGGCGGCCTTCGCCGGTATCAGGATACCACGTATTTGAAAAGTGACTTCTTTCTCGCATTGGCCGGTAAACTCGCTTGCTTCGGAATTCCCTAGGATTCGTATGTTTCACAACGACTCGAACGAACTAAATCAACTCTTTTCAGAATTGCAACTAATAATTAATTACTTGATAATTTTCGTTTGTCTCGATCGTTGAGTAAATTTTAAACAATGTTTTGCGATTGTAAGAGACCAAAGAAATAGGAAGAGGTGTGTGCATCGTGCCGTGGAAAGGAAGAAACGCAGTCGGAAAATGCATTCGGAAAAAGCATTGAAGCTATACGAAGGTCCAGCAAGAGAAAGTGGAAAACTTTCTCCGGATCAGGATTACATAAGCGGACTTTTCTATTTCTTTCCGCGCTTTCATTTTTCTCAAACTCAAAGGCTATAGCCATTATAATAATTCGCACGATTATGAAACAATCGATGCGCAAAAACTTAATTATCCGAGACAACATTTAGTTAATTTTATTAGTCCATGAGGAAAACTGATGCTGAAACCTAGTTGAACTACACCTTAGCTCTCGATGCACGGCAAAAAACGTGAATAGCATCGATATTAATGTCCCCTCACATCCTGTATAAATTAACGCGGCCAACAGGTTTCTTCGCTAATTGTTTCCTCCAGAAAAAATTCATTAACACCCTAGATCCATTCATTTTTCGGCAGCTTCCCACATCGACGTAACGTTCCACTGTCTCCCCCTCCGAGAGCAATGCCGGGCAAATAAATAAAATCCCAGCAGCATCCAACTACATAATTTTTCGGTTATGAGCGTGTGTCCGAGAGAGGCGCATAATATGCATAAAATCCTTTAACAGATTTCCCATAAATCAGCTCTTCGACGTAAAATAAAATTGTTTACGCTGTGCATTATACTTATAAAAGCCGAGAAAATAAAAAAAGAAAAAAAAAAGGAAGAGGATAGCTGAATCGAGATTCTATTTAAGAATCCCAAGTCAGTTCTAATTACACATAAATCAATGCGCCAGCGAGATTATCAGCGACTGCGCTTGGAAAAATAAAAAAGAAAAAAAAAGAACGCAGCTGCTGCCGAGGATTGTGTGTGTGTGTGTGTGTGTGTGTGTTTTTCTCTCTCCTCTTCCCACTTCCACAGACGAACGATCTCTTTGGATGATTTTTCCCTTCTTTCCTGGCGAGAGAGCGTGAGCTTCGTCAATTCGCGGCGCTTCCGTGTTTGCCGCCGCCGCCGCCGCTGCTGCATTAATTCGCGCGCGCGCGCAAAGCCACTCGCGCCGATCCTAATCACAAGCAGAGCTCTCCAGCCCGATCACGATTTTCTCCCGTATAAAACCCTGGCCATTAAAGGATAAATAAGGCCTCGGTATCAAAGATGGAAAAGTTCACGAGAAAGAGATATATATATATGCGGCTCGTACTCACGCCTTTGTAACGATGACAATAAACTTGCATTGAATTACATTGTTCGATACAGGTTGCGAGCATCTTTGCTGCTTTGTTATACAACCATAACTTAAATTGCATGAAAATACATTTCTAATCGCTTTCGACCCATGCCTATACTGCTATTGAAAACGTTAACATTCAAAAAATAAGACAATCACTCTACGGACATAAATTAATCTGTTATTCTCTCTTTATGTTACAGAAATCAACCAGCACACGTTTCACTGCCGAAAAAAAGAAAGAGTTGAGGAGCCCAGAACTGCGTCTTTCTGCATCGCGAGCGCGCAGAAAACTCGAGTCATACACGCACACGCACACACATACATACACAGGAGGCAAAAAAATCTCATCCATTGTCCTCTTTTGATGCTTCACGGACGAAAAGAGCGACGCAATGGATCTGATCAACGTACTGAGCAAATTTTAAGATAAACAAGAAGGAAAAAATATACAAGCTGAAGTCTATATCGAAGCTGTTTCTTCGCAACTGATGTATGCGGTTCGGATGTATGTAGACGGGAGAGGCGCGTCAGGGCTTCGACTACAAACACTATTCACATTTGCATTTTTCTATTATCAATATTATTATTACATTAATAATAATATCAACGTATCGTATTATCCTGCAACTCGAAAAAAAAAAGTTTAAGCGCGACGACTTTTTAAAGACTACATATATATTATATACACTGTTATTGTACTATTTTTTTTCTATTCAGTATCGTAGTTTTGCAACGAAACGAAATCTTGAACAACGAGTCGAGTCGATTCGATGCATTTCATTCATTCGTTTGCGTACTGCACTGCCAATATATACAAACACACAGATACAAGATTTTTCGAATTGTAAACGACTGTTTCGTCGACGTTCTCTATATAATTTTTGCATTTGGTCTAGTGTTACCTATAGATTTTTAAGACTACGGAGAGATTGAAATTCTCGGGCGTGAATTCGTCTTCAGTACTGTCACGATTTTATTATTTTTTATTTTTTTTTTCGAAGACGATTCGCAAACGATGTGTTTTATGCTTCTCTCGCTCTCTCTTTTTGTCCTTTTTACTTTGCTGCCACCCCTGTTATTGTTGTCACTATATAGATGTAAAATAAATCTTAAAGCTTTCTATTTTAACGAGTTCTTTGAGTTCCTTCCATCACAATGAGATCGTCAATTCTTAAACTGGACAATTTTCGTATGCGAAAAAAGCTGTAGGATTTTTAGAAAAACAAGCTTTTCGATTTATTGAATCAACGAATATGTAACGAAAAAAAGTAAAATTCATAAAATTAGTTTGATTGAATTTTACACTTGACGATCGAAGCATTTATTATTGACTAATTAGCACTTGTTCCGCGTTTCAAGAATTATTTAGTACTAAAAGATTTTTGGAATTATCCAAGATTTTGTACCCGCGTTCTTTCTTATACTTCTTCGTTTTAATTTATCAAAGATAATGAATGTTTGATGTCATGGGCTTTTGTCGTCTTTTTTTTTTCTATTTTCACATTTGAATCGTTAATGCAGATTTTCTCAAGAAAGAACACGACAAAAGCAAATCTCATCGGTGGATCGCAACGTGAATATCTATAATTTATGTGTACGAGTTACCAACTGACAAATGTGTTTGTTTATTATTTATAATTTGTATAAAATTAATCAACCATTTTCTCCACTTTCTCCTGATCATTACGCATACACAGTATAAAATTATTGAACCAACAGGTTATATAAAGTTCGTTAAAGTATTTCTAAATATGCATAACAAAATTGGTTCAGCAGCAGCATTGTTATTCGAACTAACCATTTCATTGCATCAAATTATTTCACGTAGGTTTCATTACGCAATAAATAAACACATTATTTATTTAACGCTTATTTATTTTTACACAAAATGAATACGACCTTAGGATTACCGGAATAAATATTTATTGGGATCGAAATATTTGTTTCTTTTTATGTCCAGTGCAGTAATATAATTCTTTCGGTGAAAAATCACTCCTCACGCTCACATAGACACCAAATTTTACGTGTTAAGCTTCAGATTAGTATTTGGCCGTGTCAATATATCAATCGGTCATCAGAATGCAGTGGGTTTTCAAAGTAAACGGCTAAACCTAATAGCTCGAACGATATTTTCGGCTCGCTAATAACGCATTTACTCAAACGCCGCTTTAGCTCGCATTAATCTCTAATTTACCAACGCACAAACTGTCCGGACAGCCGATAATTTTAATCACGCGCTTAATTAGTAATCTTAATTACTAACAGAATATTATTCCGTAAAAGTAAATAGAATTTAAACTGTTCCGCGTACCGCGTTATTAGTTCGAGCGATTAGGCATTAGAATTTTTTTCGAGTCGTTTGTGCACACGCTGAAAAAGTCATTCGTCATCGACTGAGCTCAACTTTGGAACAATTGAAAATTCCTTTTTCTTCTTCTATTCCTCGAATTTTCGTGCGCAAAGTATATTTTGTATTGATTGAAATTTAAAATATAGACGATTTGCCGTGTCGCACAAATTTTGTGTGGAGACGAAAATTCGTAGACGGATTTTCATTCTATTCTATGCATTTTTCGTTGCACAAATTTTTTCTAGAAAAAGCTCAGTTCCTAACGAATCGGCAGACTTGCATATTTAATCTTCCACTATATTTTGATACAAACATAATATTGAAAGTACAGTTAACATGAATATTGTAAAACAAACACTAAAAACGATGCTTTGCACCCATAGTCATTATATAGATCGTTTTTATTTTCAATTTTTTTTCTTCAGTTATCACACAATCTCCCATTAGCACACACAGTTATATATTAACTCTGTCAGCAGTTTATTATTGTTACCCATCCCTAAAGACTTTGATCCATTCAGATTAACGGTGATTTTTTTCGATTTAAGGCAACTTTTAGGTTTAAGCGCATATATGGAATGAGTGTGTCGAAGAGCGAAAGTGCGCAATGAAAAAGAGAAAAAAGAGAACGAACGACAGAACTTGTTGCGAAGAGTAAAAGTGAGAAAAGAGAAGAAAGGAAAGGATTTATATATATACGTATATATGTATAAATAATAAAAAAAAAATATATATTTTTGTACCTTACACCCGGGGAATCTTTAAAGAGCATTCACACACATTTCTTCTTTCTTTTCGATCGTTTATATCTTTTAGCGCACAACGCAAAACATGCTCGTCTTGTGTATTTATTATTACTATACTATTACTATTACTTTTATTATTACTATCATTTAATATTATTATCATTATTCTTTTTCTTCTCGTAACGTTGTACTTCCGAACGATAAACTTATTATACTTTGCACAGGTGAAGTGTATTACCCTCTAATTTCTTTCTCTCTTCCCCCCCCCCTTCCCTGCATTATGTTCGAATGAAGAAGCGAAATAAAAGATCGGAGGAGAAATTTTGTTGAGAACTATATTCTGCGGTTTATACGAACACGACCAAGCAGAGTTTGTTGCTTTCGCGCGACGCGTCGTTGTTGTTGATTATATCGTACGATTTTTAATCTTCCTTTCGTCACATGTATGATAATATATATAAATATATTTTCAAAACTTTTCACCGACGTGTCTGAATGTTGCCTTAACTGGGACCGACGGTATAGTCATCATCCCCCTAAGTTTAATTTACACTATTCTAAATTATTGTATTATTATTATTATTATTATTATTATTATTACTATTATTATTACTATTATTATTATTATACGAACCATAAGTATGTTCATTTTTTGTATAATAAAAAAGCAATTACAAAAAAATAATACTCATTGTCCACAATTATTTTCCTTCACATCATTTTAGTTATATTTACAAGAAAAGAAAATGATTATAGGAAATATTTTTTTTTATGAACTGTCGTAAAGTTACAAAATATCTTAGCAACTGCTAATGAATGAGTTGGTATACGTAAAATACATGAAAAGAGCAAAATTTACAAATTATTTCATTAATAGTTAAAAATATATAAAATTCAGTGCACTATTTAAAGAAAATTCAAAGTTTACAGAAATTGAAATGTTTTCAAATACAGAAGGCAAGTTTTTAGCCATTCAAATTTATGTCGAGAAAATTTCAATGTCAAGTAGTCATTTTATTCACTGTTTTACGAATCTGACACCAGGTAAAACTATATTCCGATATAAACTTAAATACAGCTAAAAAAATTAACTGAAAATTTTCCCACGAATCGAGTCTCTTATAAATAAAAAGTAAATGGAAAGGAAGACAAGTTCATAAGTTATGTAAAAATAAATTTTTTTAGTGGATTTCCGATACGACTCAGGAAATCGAAGAAAAAACCTGGTCACACGTGCAGCTTCACATATATGATGTCACGATATTATATGCAAAACTGTGCCTCTTTTTTTGAGGAAAAAATTATCCAAGCCAACGCTGAATGAATTCGAAGTTGTCTATATTTATCGACGTTGCACAATGTTCGCTGACTCGAACGGATGCAAAAAAGATTTTTATTGATAGACTGGAAAAAACGAGGCGTAAATTATGAGCATATTATTACTCATTAATTATAGGACAAAGTGCTGCATTTTTGTGTCGCGCTTTATAGGCACGTTTCACAGAAATAATTTGTTTTGTTAATTTATGCGCGTGGAAGCGTTGCCGTGCCACAATCGATGCATCTTAATATGAATCGCGTGACAAAGTAATCCATAAAAATATGGGGTCGCGTGTCCCTACAATCGTATACTCTCTCGACATCTAAAGAAATTCATTGAATATCAAGACGATCCTCTTTAGCGACAAACGATATCACTAAAATTTTGTAATTCTTAGCTCAACTGTACGAGCCTTCCTAAATCATTTACTCTCATCAAAAGTCTCACAAAGTTAAGCATTCTGAAAAGTTTTCAGCGCGGTAAGCTTAAAAATCGATCGAATTACAATACACGTGTGAATCGGTTCAACATAAAAAAAAGAAAGGGAAATTTTCGTTCGAATCCATCTTCAGACGCGGGAACGAAGTAAAAAAGTCACCGGCAACTCGCGCAGCCGCCGCACGGATTTGCATAATCCTCCAGCTCTCGGTCGTCCGACAAGAGCTCACGGGCAATAAAAGAGCAGCAGCAGCAGCAGCAGCGAGCACAGCGAACGGAGAGCGTCAGGGCGACTCTCGTTGGACCGAACAATGTTGTCCGTCGTGTCTGCGCAGTTTCACCGCACGCGCTTATATACATATATATATACTCTCTCTCTCTCCTGCAGCTCTTGAACGGTAGAATGCTGGCGCGCACTCTATGCTCTTCTCTCTCTCTCTCTCTCTCTCTCTCTCTCTCTTGGAAGGATCAAGGATAGCCCTTTTTCCTCCCGTAGCTCGTTTTGTTTATGCTCTTCCGGCACTGGGTTAGTAGTGTATATCCTTGTACACTCCTCTCTTTCCCTATCCCCCTTGTTTTCGCGTGCTGCTGCACATCTCGCATCCCCACCATAACTTTTTCCGCCGTGTCGCGCGTCAATATATATGTATATAAAAACTCGTTTATAATCGTTTTCTCTATATATACATATATACATGTATATATGTACATATGTATATATGTATTTATATACCTGTAAAAGAGGCATTTCTCGACGAGCGATAGCGGAAATGTGCTCGCGGATGCTACAGCGGCGACGCAGCTTTGGCGGATTTTCTTCTGGCTGGTATAGGCGAGAATTATATACACGCGCCGAGCTTATGACATTTGGTTTGACGGGGGATTAAGGACGTAAATTCCGCTCGCGGCGGAGGATTTGGTTATTTGGATGCTGTAATAGGCGAATTCCTTATAGTATATTCTTTTGGATTTTATATCGATATAAGTAGAGGTGAGCTTGTAGGATCCTTATATCGATACTTATATCGATCGATTGTCGTTTATGAGAATGAATTATGAATGGGTTTTTTCAGCTATGGTCTTCGTTAAATGTTATAGAGGATATTGCAGGTTTAGTTTTTAACACTGGAAAACAGAGGACTTGGAAGAGTGACGCGGTCTACGATGAATTTGATGATTCACGTGTAAGAATTAGTTTTATTACCACAGTTAAGCTATACGTACAATATAATAGCTGATTGTTAGGAACAGTTATCCTATTTGCTTGAAAGAACCGTTGACATTAACCGAACTGTAAAAATACTAAACGTAAAATTACCGGCTATTGTAAAAATAAGAAAGACGTTAATTCAATGCCGAACTTTCCAAAAACGATGTATAATTTGAAATTGAAATAGAATTAAATGACTAGATAATTAAACTATTTGGTACGATCGACCCATTCATGAAAAAAAATTACCGGTTGGTACTGGAAAACACTATAAAAGCAGAAACTGCAACATGCGGCACGTGCTCGTCTCGTTCACGAAATCTCGAAACTCGTTTTTAATGCAAAACCGAATAACCCTCGTTCGCGTGCGGATCCTGCAGTGTTTTTTCCACATAACATAAACTTCGCGCGGCACACAAAAGCTGTGCGTGTAATAAATCTCGCGTCTCTCGAGCCCCATTGAGAGAATCTCTCCTTCTCACTCGCTCACTCATGCATATGAATGCAAATTCATAAATTGCGAAATTCGCGCGCGGCTGTGGTGAACGACACACATACGAAAATATAAATATAGATATTTTCTCGTATGGCGTAGTTGCGCGATAGTGTATATATAGGGAAAGAAGAAAAAAAAAAAGCGCAGTCGATTTACAGCCCATTTCTTCCGTTCGCTCCCACACTTTAGCCGCGTCCTACGCTATAACGTCTCTTGTCTATAAGTCCATAAGCGTGGTATACCTACATATCCGAGCTTCCGGTCGTGGATATACACATGACTCGCGCGATCAGCTTATAGTAGAGATATGCCGGAAGTTATTCCTGCCTTTTTTTTTCTTTCTTTCTCGCGCCTTCGATGCTTAGGTGGATTTATATATATATGAGTGTTGGGATTCGATAATGTGTTCGTTGGATGTCTGTATATAAGGTGCGTGCAAGTTTATGCGCTCGAGTAAAATTAAGTCGTAATTGTTGCGGCTATATTAGTTTTCTGGGAAATTTGTTGAATCAGTCAATGGTCCTGCGGAAAAGTCTTTTCGACTCGTTATTTTCACGTATATAAAGTAATTCTCTTTTTTTAACTTATACTCGTAATTTATTAAATCCATCTCCGATCTAATTTGTCACTATTCAAATTCAACAAATTTCTTTCGTAAAAAAGAAGTTTCAAAGCTAAGAACGTCATTCTGCCGTCGGAGCTAATCACAGCTCCATCAACAGCTACAAGCATCGCGTACGAAAAAAAAGGACTCTTTGTTCTTTCTCAAAGAATCTTATATACAAATCCTTCATGACCAGCCGTCACCCGCAGCGATTGCGTAACGGCCTCGAAAACTGCAGTTATATTTCCAATCGTCGCTATACCTTTTACACACACACATACACGTACATCACATACAAGAAATGATCTCTCGCAATCGAATCTTTTTTTTTTTTATTTCGTCGGCTCACCGCTCATCGTCCTTATACGAAGACTCACTTAGGCCTCACGAAGGCCTCGTATCAAAGCCTTTTCAAAGACCATTTTGTCCTACGCCTTTTTACCAATGAGTACAGCGGATGCAGGTCCTATAAAGTGTGTTATACACTTGGATTTTTCGCAATATTACCGTTACAGGTCTGCACGCCGTGGAAAGAGATTATTTTGCTTTTTCTTAGAATCGCTGGGCACAGGCGCAGCCTTGAAATCCAACTCGTGGGACAGTAAGAGCGAACACACGCGTATGACGAAAAATTTGAGCTTCAAGTGCACAATTGTCGAAGAGAGCCAATTCGGACGTATGCAGTTTGGATTTAAACCGCGAACAAACGCATGGTATGGACAATGCAAGATTTCGGCGGCGACGACAGTTTTGCCTGGCTCTCGCAGGAAACTCGTGCGAGATCCTGACACGAACCTACGAGTAGAGAGAAAAAAAGAAGTGCACGCGGCGATCGTAAACTCATAAATATGCTTTGGCGGCGAAAAAGGTCAAACAGGCGAAAATTATATTGGGCGAGGAAAGAAGAGCCCGGGCTAGCTCCTCTTGCAAATTACGGTTTTCGACCTTGGCGTGGGATATATTATTCCTTTTTTCTCTACTCTCTCGTCCTCTTTATCGCTCGCCTTTGTGGCTTTGATCTCCATCCTGTGTCTCGTTGGTCTATACTGTCGCGTCTGTGTATAGGTCCGAACGCGATTAGCCCCATCGATGGTTACATTTTTTCGGGACACGACGGACACAACGACTACACCTATATATATTTGCGACCTGGGAAAGATATCAACCATCGATTGGCAGCTTTTTTTTTAAACAAAAACTGCGCAATAATCGTTTAAATCCCTACGCGATGAAGTTACATCGACTCCGATTATTTGCTCGATTACATAATTACTTATTACCGCTTATTATCGGGCAAATAAACTAAAAACTTCATCAGCCCCGGAAAACTCTCAAAGCAATTTACACTTTTTACGAGCGATCCTTTCATTAATTACTCACATCTTCATCGTATACATAGAGGCTTAGCTAGCGGGGTCTATTTTCAGTTTTTCCCGATATATTTATTATCTAGTTACATTCAGGTTTCGGAGCAGCATCTCGCTCCGATGGTCAAGTTGAGCGCTGGGCTCCATAATCCGTCCATTTGTATTCAGCGGACGCATATTATAACCAGCGGATGTCTCGGAGCCTTATACACGCACACTCCTAATACACGTATACCCGCGCGATATAAATTCAAATTGATGACTTTGCGTATATTTATTATTAAATAATATATATTTTGCCTTATCTGGTATGTATAAATCAATGGGTATATAACGCGGCTCTATAGGATCTGCAGCTACGCGCGCGAGATTATCTCGTATTCAAATTGAAAATGTGTTCAGAGCGGAACACGCGAAAAAGAATGGATAATTCGTATATATGGCCGCGGTATAGACGAGGACGAGATAATGTCGTAATAAGCACAGGGTGTGATGTAAGGTGATAATTCTCGGCGCGCGTATGTTTGTCCAGCGTCTGAACCTTCTTTTTACTTTTGACTTACTCGCGGGAGGAAAAAAAAAGGAGCGCACGCGTATACCGATGTTTCGGCGCAGAGGTGAGATACGCAGGCGAGCAGCAGCACAGTTTTCAAACGCTCGCCAGAACCAAGACACACTATGTTTACGCACCCGTCTGCGCCAACTTGCGAATGGATATACCGTGCTTTTTTCTTTTTCTTTTTTCGTTTCGTTCATTCCAAGAATTAAAAAAGGTCGCGCTTCGTTTCATTATTGGCAATGCACAGTTTCGCGAGCAACGGTTATATATTCTCGAAGTGCATTTATTGCCCGCAATTACCACGCAATAATCCATTGTTTTCACGATGCATACACGGAAGTGGCGGCGGCTATTAACGGTCGCCAACACTCGGACTGTGCATTCTGTCGAAAATGGATTGGCTCGCAGGTTTTTCCCCGCGCAGCTTTTCCCCGCCGGTCCGTAATTGCGAGCTAAACGGTCTCCTTTGTGCGGGGGAATTCGAGCCGGGCCAACAGCATCATGGCAGTCTATTTGCGAGAGAAAAGAGTCTTTTGCGAGGGCTTTCGGCAGAGGATCGTGGCGCTCGCAGGTAATGCCCCGTATACATGTATATATACAGAGGAAGGAAAGAAAGGGACTGCACGTAGAGCTTCGGAGGGGTATATTATACGAGGGGGGGGAATAGGTGCCGTGACGGTGGTCTCCAACCTGTCCGCAAAGTAATGACTTTATGACAGCGGCTCTCGGGCGGTCCTATGCTCGCTACACACTATGTCCGAGCTCGCAATTGCAATTATCGAACACGCGGGCATGACGGATTTTTGGATGTATATATACCTAATAGGGTATTTATGATTGTGCCAAGGGATTAGTCCGTTTCATCGAACAGATTGGAAATTACGTGTATCGTTATTAGGGATTTTCCTTTATTGCGGGCAATCGAGATCCTGCATATTTTATGAATATTTTATGGGCAAAGCTTAATTTATTATTTTTTGCGAAGAAAATGTACTTTTTGCGTTTTTCGGTAGTTTAAAGAAAAACTTTTCATCGTAAAATTTCGAATTATTACGCACTAAGTTCACAAAATATTTTAATATCTGTCCATTCGGGCCTTATAAGATTTATAAGATTTTACGTACTATTTAGATACGCATGTCACGAGTAAAACTTATATTCCTAGTATTACTGTTTTGACTACACCAAAAACAAAAGTAATTCTTTTCCAGTCCATCTACCCAAAACTGGGTGGCAGCCTCGCCATTATTACGCAGTGGGCCCCTCTGACAAAATATTCTCCATATACGATGTAACCAAGTATACGTGCATAAAATGCGCGGCGAGATGGAAAGAGAGGCAAAAAGGATATCGTGTGGCCCCTTGCTGAAAGAGCCGCCTCGAGCGGGGGTCCGCTTTTCCACAGTAAGGCCGCGCGGCGGTGGCGGCGGTGGAGGTCCCGCTACGGAAATGCGGAAGCCGCTCTCTGGGTGCACAGTTACATGGGCCGCCGCGTGGGGGAGGATGAAAGAGAGATAAAGGCGCGCGAGAGAGAGGGAGAGAGAGAGAGAGAGAGAGAGAAGAAGAGAAGGAGGGAGGCGAGACAAAGAGAAAGAAGCCGAGGGATGAAGAAAGCCGAGTCGGACTCTACTCGCGATATTAGCGTATATATACCTACAAGGGACCTAACGGCACATCCGCAGCGGCTCAACCGCTTCGCGAGGAGCACTACTATACACGACCTCCGAAACGTTTCGTGAACTCTTGCAGCTGTGAGGATTCACGACGACTAGCTTCTCTCTGCGACCAGAGAATCGAGCGAACGATGATGCAAGAGTAATTTGTCTCGTGCGGTGCGTAAGCGAATTGCTTGCTGTCGATTGATTTTTGCTGCGGGAACGTATATATATATATATATATATATATGGGGGCGAGTCGAAGAGAGAACGACGAAACTATAGACTCGGCTTTATGGCACGCGGTTATAAATATAAAAGCTCTTTAGCAGCAAGAATCCTTATCGAATCGCGCGGAACTTCTTTTTCTCTCTCGTTTCCTTCGAATGTCGACTTAGAGAACTGGTTCTGCAAACGTATGGAAAATTTTTCACCTCGCCTACAAACACACATATTAAACGATATTTCGCGAACGATATTTCGTTATTTGTGCGAGGAGATAATTTGTTGTTATTGCGCGAAGTTGAGAAAAATTTTTGTACGCGAACACAAGTACACGTGTCTGTTTTCCGAGAACGGCCGTATATTGTACGTAACATTCTTCTCGTGGAAGAAAAATCGAGATTTCTTTATTTTAGTCCAAAGATGACCTTCGCGGTAACTGCTGCAACGTCGAAATAGTGCATATTGGACAAAATTTTGCACTGATGCATTGCATAGTTTTTTATTCGATTCGGCTTTTATCGCCGAGAAACAACTTTCCTTCAACGCCTGCAGTTCCTCAAAGGACACTATTAGGAAGCTGACAAAAAAAAAGATGCTGTTCCCGTAAGTTTTTGCTTACAAAGGCATAAAATGTATTTTTCAAACACTTAAAACGAATGAGTGTCGCGCAACGAAAAATCAGACACTTCCTCCCTGTACATAGACTTTACATAAGCCGCAGGCATGCTCAAATCTTATTTAGAAAGAACAGAAAAAAAAGGTGTATACATATATATCTTTTTCCGCGGGAGTAGCAAGAATGATGCATCCTCGTATGGTAAACATTTGTTTATATCGCATTAATTCCACGGCAACCCTATCTCTCTCTCTCTCTCTCGGTTCTCGATCATCATCGATTATTCCGTATCTCGCCGCTGCGCCTTTACGTAACACCCTCCTCGGGATCGTGCAATTTCGCAGAGTCTGAAACAGAATGTGTATAAAAGAGAGAGAGAGAGAGAGAGAGAGAGAGAGGGAGAGGAGAACCTTGCCAAAGTGACGACGACTACAATTTGCGAGAGAAGGCGCGCGAGTGAGCGAGCGAGCGCTAAGAGGCTGTCGTTCACGTGACATTGAATTATCTCTGACGGCTCTCTCTCTCTCTCGCCGCGCTCGCGCAGCCTCTCCGTGAATAATACCTACTTCCGTGCTCTAAAATCCAACTTCTCCTGCAGCGCGCAAACGCGGCCAAGACAATGACTGAACAATGAACTTGAACAATGATCTTCGACTTGCGCAATTCGCGGCCTTTTCCCACTCTGTGTTTGTATATATATATATATAGCATCGAACTACTTTATTCCTTATCTGTAAGTTGTCTGTAATCCGAGGATAGTGTGCAGTGCGCAAAGCACCTTAGAGGCCGGGGAAAAAAGATCGGCTCGTGGTGCGCGGGGAGAGGGCAAAAGTGCATACACTAAAACCCGCCTCTGAAGGACGCGTCCGGTCTATATACGTGCGAAAAAGTCGGAATAATCGGGGTGGGAGAGACGTTAACGAAAAAAAGATCCGAATTTATATGTGCATTTGGAATGTGTGCGCGCGATGTCTCGAGTCCTTCTTTATCGCAGCTTCGTTTTGAGACGCAGGAAATGGACTATGTCTCGGCTTGCGCACGACGCGATGATCGATGACTGTTTTAACTGTTCTTCAAGGTGGAGCCTGCCGTAATATACAAATGCTTCAATTGTTTCTCGACCAATGGCTCCTCTTGCTTTATGCCTAAAATTGCTTTTACCGCTGATGAAAAAAAAGCACAACTATGAATTTCACGCTAACCGAGTGTATATTCTTTGGAAAAGATGCATTTATTTAGATTCTTATCCGCGAGCTTGTAAAAACAAAAACGGAACAAACAAAAAAAAGCAACACAGAAGGTAAAAAACTAATAAATTACAAAGTATCGGCACGTCAAGGCTCAAGGTGGCGCAGAACGCAAAACTAAGCGTATATAGAAGCCACATGTGGAAAAGCCTTCATCGAGCGCCAGGGGTTATACGGTTGGAAGTTGGTAAATCTATTCAATTCGCTCGCCGCGAACAAATGAATTGTACCTGTTATACCGAATCGAGAACGCTCGTATATATACGTGTGTGTGAATGTGTGTATAGCATACGTGTGCCGAGACTTGTTATTAGGACTTCTGCGGGTTTTGCCTTTTGCAGTTGGTATAATGCTAGGGTATAGCCGATGCAGATGTCGAGTGAAGCCATAGCATAGGTCGTTCACCTCTTTCTATACTTTCTTTTTTTCGGCCGCTCTTTAGCTTTTGCGCTAGTTTTGTTTTTCTCTCTCTTTCTCTCTGTCGCGTGCGTCGCGGTGTGTGTACGAACGCGAAGAAAGTAACGGATGGTGGCCTATACGTACTTTCATTATGTTCCTTGCGGCGGATCGCATCTTTTTCTATAGAAAATTCACTTTTTCGGCGATATATGTATATATATATATTGTTAATGTGCGTATAGATCGAGAAACGGACCAGAAGTGCAACAGCAATATTAATATTTTCGATTTTATAATGAGCTTACGTGCAACTCGTATTTTACAAAACTTATGTAATTAATTACTTTTCGAATATATACACATATGTGTATATATATATAAGAAAGCCGAGTAATGATAAAAAGTTACGATGTGTTACGTTACTTGCGCGCGCACACTCGAATATAAGCCACATTCGGCGAAGCTGATTATACGCCGAATTATTAATTATTTTTATTATATCGAAACAAAAAAAATTTCGGAACAATTTATTTAATGACCTCTCGCGGACACATCGATCGCGGGCGCGCACTTTGCGGGCCTTTCAAAATTCAAGACCATACATCAGAACGTTATTGAGCTGAAAATAAAAATGTTGGCATAATGTTTTCCTTTTCTTTTTTCGAAAAAATTAATTTTTTGTTTTATCGCGTTAAATGCAGAGAGACCGTTACGCAGTTTATAAGATATTATACAAACGCGCATGTATCATATCAAAGGCATAAATCAAACTAAAATTTTTATTTCTGACTACTTATTAATATACATGCTCAATTGCGTCACGTGCGCAGAGTTTCTTGATTTGTATATACTCTTTTTTAAGCCGATTACTAAGGATATCTTTGCTTACACAGTCTTGAATTTTCATTGCGTTACATTGTCGATGTACATAATTTAAGTTGTGTGCACATAATGCCAGTGTAAATGTGCAAAAACAACAAATCAACCATCGTGCATATTAGCACGATGCAAGCGATTGAAGTTTTTCGAGCTCATAAAAAAAACAAACGGAACAACACCGCGGTTCAATTAAAATTAGCTCATTGTTCAAAAACTCTACCGAGACATTATTCGTCTAGCACCAAACCTACAGTTCAGCATTCCTTATCAACACTCGCACATCAACGTTACATCCTAATTCGCTGCAATTAAGCCCCCCTGAAAAAAAAGAAACAGACCCGATAATCCATACAAAAAAAAAGTATCAAAACACGGTATGCAGCCGATGACGCGGCAGAAACTACGCGCGCGCACATTATATCCTTCGCATTTTAAATTGGCTTATCAATGGCTCGCTCGCTCGGAAGGATAAAAGCGCGCGTCCTTCGCGCGTCCATATAACACTTACACTACACGCGCGCGCGCGCACACAACACAGACTCCGATCGAAAAGATTCCTCGCGAGTGCCGTCACAGAGATTTTACGCATTCCTGCACGAGTGGCGGCGGCTCTTCCTTAAAAATCGAAAGCCAAAATATACATGTATTCGGAGGCGGCGGCTCTGGAGATTCGGCGAAAGACTCGGAGGTCCTCTCTCTCTCTCTCCGATTATCTTTGGGGCTCGTTTCCTCTCTCGACGCCGCGGGGATAAAGGGTTTAAACGAGATATTCCTCCTATTTCCGGCGTCTATTGGGACCGACTTGTGTGTTCCTCGCGTGATTTATGCGCGAATCTATAGGTCCCGAATTCTCGGGAATGCAGTTTCACTTTCGTTGACCGAGAGATAGAAAGAGATTCTAGTTATGGTATAATATTGCAGTTTCGCGGAAAAAAATAGGATGATTCAGGGTGTTGCTATTTTTTTTTGTTATACCTTTCGCTTTCGCTTCTATTCGGATTAGTGGATTTTGCTTCTAGTATATTATATTATATTCTACTATATTTTGGTTTTATTATAGAGATAAAATTTTAAATTACATAATATTTTTGTATAATTGACGACGTGAAAATCGTTAAAGTATAATTTACAATATCTTTTTGAATCAATTTAATAACCGTGGCAACGGCATTTTATCTCGATGACTTCATTAAAGGTACTTCAAGATTTATTAACATATTCCTTTACCTTCGCGTGCATTCTCAACAAATAATCGAGAAAAAAGGAAAACACCATAAAGTCGCCCGTTATCTCGAAATAATTATATCGATACTCTTTTATTCTTATCTTTTATATAATCGCGTTACGTCACAAGAAAAAATTTTTCTGGAAATTTCAATTTGAGTTTTGCGCGTGTGTCACATGCAATATGAAGCGATAATTCCGACCGCTTTTTCTGTGTAATAAATCGGTCGGTGAGAAAAAGTAAACGCGGTTCACCTGCATTTTCAAAAATATTTTACAGTCGCACACGAGGAGATTAATACTTATTCGTCAAATTACTTCACGCACACAATTTTTTTTCTCCCACCTGTAATTGTCGATTACTCGTAATTATAAACGCGTTTCGCTGTATACGCATATCTTGGAGTAATAGCGACAGTTGGCAATTAAGATATAATATATTCACTTTATTTTTCTTATAAGATTATTTAATAATAAAGTGCATACGATGGTAAATGATTTATAGCGAAGAAATCCGGCATAGTCATGTACTTCGTGGGGACTGTCCATTCGTAATCCGACACGTGTATCATTACTCTTTCTCTAAAGTGTCAATTTTGAAAAGCGATCGAGCGTCCACAAATCATATGCGAAAACCGTTGCAGCAATTTTCATCTCGAAAAATCGTTTCGATTCGCCGGCGGCTCGTTCAAAAGCTTACACACGCCACAAGCTCACTCGCCTCGGACTGTATCATCAAGGCCACTTTTGCATTGATAAATCCATACGCATTACTTTTTCGATTCCCAACGGAAAGCAAAAAAAAAAAAAAGAAGAAGAAAAGGACAGCCACAATTTATTCCTATTATTCCCGGCATTCTTTCAGCATACGAGATGAGAGGAAAGGAAAAAAAGAAACATATCACGTGTTAGAATGCAATAAGCTTTTCTCGCCGGGCTTATATTTATCGTTGAAACACACACACACACAAACACAACACTGAGCAGGTCTAGACGCCGCGGCGACGATTAGCCGATAGGACTGGGACGTTTGCGAAAAGGATTTCTGCGGCTATGGGAGGATATAGGAAGGACCACCAATAAGCGAGTGTGCCTATCGGTTTGTCCGATCGGCGCTTGTATGCCTCTGTGTATACGTGTGTGTGTGTGTGTGTCTGGCGAGAGCCTCGCCGGTGCGTCACTGTATATACACACACAGGCCGCATATATGCACAGCCTCGCGGGCGTTCCTATGAGCGATCGGCCCGTTCACGATCTTATATGCGCTGCAATTATAGCGGATTCATTTATGTCCGCGCCGTGTAATGTGCGGTGGGTGGCACAAGGAGATTTATTTTAGGCGCTGCGCTTCTATACCCATACTTTTTCCATTTGTTCTTTTTTTTCGCAAATTAATTCTTTTTTTTTACGCAATTGTTTTGTTAATTTTGTGAATTGTATTGACATTTCTGTTTTATATAGAAAATGGTTCGCTTGATGACGATAATTATTCGTGGTATGTTGCATTAGAGAAAAAAAAAAGTTGAAAATTTTTTGTTCATTTCTTTTTGGCACACAGACTTACATTTTATACGTATATTTGAAAATGATTATTCAACATATGAAATTAGGAAATAATACTTTCTGCGATTTTATAAGTTAAATATAGCGCCATAAGTTTGCAAATTACTAGTCCTGGTTTTTCATAATTATAACGAAGGATATAGTGGTAATCTGCAATTAAAAGCTTGACGCTATACAATTAAAAAACGTGATTTTTGTCTGTTTAACATATCATTAACTTATACTGTAAAACTTCAAAGAACCAGGACTTTTATTAAACTGTCATACCCTAAAGTAAACACTATAACGGACCAAAAAAAGAAAGAAAATAATGCTGCAATATTCACCAACAATTATTTACATTCAAAAACTTCCTAAAAAAGAAAGAAGAGAAAAACAGTTTCTGTCCTCTGCCATAGAAAGCACATAAATCGTGTCTCGGCACGTCAAAAGCCGTTACGCATAGACGCTCGAGCATTTGCCGCCCCTTTCTCCCGACTTTTCTTTTACAGCTTCGACAGTTTCCGATGCCAATCGACGAATACCCGCGAGAGTAGAGTAGAGAGAGAGAGAGAGAGCCGCGCGCATACGGGGGGTTGTCGAACAATGCCCCGTCGCGAGGAAAGACACGACAGATCTCCAAGTGCGATATGCGCAGGTGATCGGGAGAAAGAGAGGAAATTTGGTCGGCAGCGACAGCATCAGCAAAAAAATCAGACGGCAAACTGACTTTTGGCGCGCGCATTTCTTCCTTTCTCTCGCTTTTGTTCTCCGTTCGACTTTTACTTTACGAGACAATAATCGCCGAACCCTCTTTGAAGTCTGTACGGGAAAACGGTCGCGCGAACTGCCTGCGGAGAGCAACAGGTGAAGATCGCTTGAAAAGATTTCGGATTCTCTCTCTCTTCTTTTTTTAACAACAGCAGCAGCGACGAAGTTGCGCACCGTATATGTAAGAATGCGACGACTTCAAAGAGCCGATAATCCTGTTGGATGCTTTCTTTTCGGCACTGTATATACTCGGTGGGGAGGAGGAAGCTGCGGTGCAGAGCCTCGGTGAAGGCAATCGCCGGCTTTTTTTTCCGCGCGATGCGCGCGCACTTCCGCGTTCGCGCCGGAAATATTTTGAGATCTCCGAAATGTTCCGAGTGCCGCGCGACTCGACACTTATTTCACCAAGATTTAACAATAATTTTTCTCTCATCGCTATTCGCAATCGCCGAGTATACACGTTTATCGAACCTGAATGAAAAAACCACCGATGGAGAGCGCGAACAAAACGTTTGCGACCAGCAGCTGATCGCCGCGGAAATTTCGTATGGACTGTATCCATCCATTTTTCCACTAAAGAAGCTGAAAAAAAGATTAATAGAAAGGTGTGCATAGCCGCAGCAGCCGGACAGTATGTACACGCAAGAATTCATATATCCGATATACATCTTTCCCCTGCCGCTTATATCGAACTCGAGCATCCACTTCCGGTTGCGCAATAGAGAGAGAGAGAGAGAGAGAGAGAGAGACGCGCGCGTGACTCCGACCAATAAAAAAAAAGAGCAGATTGCAGCTTCTGGATTCCCGATCTTTCGTATCTTACACAAGCGATGCTTTTTTACGCGGAATAATGAGGGAAAAGAAAAAAAAAACTGGCCCTGCAGGCCGCAGCTTGTGGCACGGGGGCAGGAGTGAGAGAGATCAAACAAGGCTCGTGTTGTTTTTTTTTTCTCTCTCCTTTTCTTTTTTAATAGGGGAGAATTCGAGCGTCCGGCACACGAGTCCGTGGCCCGCAGGAAGTGAAATATGTATACGGTGTGGGATAGCGCGCGTGTATACCGTAACTCGATCTTTTTCCTTTTCTGCTTATTTCGTTTATACCCCAATAATTCGGTATTCTTTGTACGATCGATTGCTTCCACATATTGGCTATATATTTCTTTATAATTGATGGTTCGCTTTCTCCGCAGTTCGTCCGGGACAATAAACGTCGATCCAACTTATTAAGAACTGCGCTTCCATCGACAGCGTACGTGACTATTTTCACTGGAGTCCGCGGCTGCACGACTAAAGTCATTAGCTCCGACACTTTTTACCCGCCGCCACTTTTCTTCAGGCAAAATCGCTCGATTATAACGGATGCACACACACGCACGCGACAATCGGCTCGGTGAGAAGTCCACGACTTCTGCAGTCGCGCAAAAACATCGCCGCACAATAAAGAGCCGATATGTACGTAATTGCAAGGAGAAAAACTGCCATAACCAGACGTATATAGACATCGGCAATGCAAACACACACACACACACGCGGGCACTGCACACAGTTGATTATCCAATCGCGAGCAGCGTCCGAGAGTCCGCGACGACGCCTTGAACTCTCCCGGCCGCGAGTGCACGGACTTTCTTTTCCCTATTGACCTCGAAATCGACTGGCAAAGAAAAACGGTTAGATAAGCATCCGACGACGATGTGTGAGTGTGTGGGACCCGTTACGCAGCGAGGGTTTAACGTACCTCGTGGAGGTGAATCTGCACGGCGATGGCTTTTTAGCGGACGAGCGATAATCGCGTTGAGGAATTGGAAAATTCTTTTTGTCCCGAACTCAACGAGAAAGGAAAACATTGTCGTTAAATGTGTACCATCTTGTGGGGCGAAATTGACTTATCGACTGCGGCTCATTGGGTTAGCGGATTTTGCGAAATGGAATGACATTAACGGATCGAGCCATTAAACACTCTAACAATGGCATTTATACGTACTAGTTTTACGCACGACTCTATAGGTTTTTATACATAGTTGGATAATAAATAGCACTAATTAAATTTTACCGTCTCGCGTGTCGACCAGCAAGATTTGCAAAACTGTCGTGCCAACCAGCGACGTCCTGTCAACGAGCTTGCCTTATTATTTATACTAATATAAGTACAGGCGTATGCTTTGATATCATTATTTTTTTTTTTTTTTAAACGGTTGTTTCAAAATAAATCAGTAATGGAGCAAATGAGATAACTTGGAGGAAAAGTACATAAGAGCTTCTGCTAAAATCTACAGCGCGGAATAGGCATCGGTGCAAGTACGAAAAAGGACAGAGGCTCGAGCGCTCGCAGCGATTTTCTTCCGCGTAGGCGATCTTCCTCGTCTCTCTGTCTCCCTTTCCCGGCTTTTCCACGGAAAAAAGGGACACTCCGGACTGCCTTTACGAGACACTGCCGCTTGCGGCTTCTCTCTCTCTTTCTCTCTTGTACGCGCTGCCTCCCGACGCGGCCCGTAATCGATGACGTAAGGAGGTGTGGGCTTCGCTGTGCTTCGGCCATAGGATTGTTCTTATTTTTTTTCCCCCTTTAGCCGATAAATGTCTCAATTAATGAGACGTGGATACTGGGTGTCGTTGTAGTGCAACTGAAAACTGGATTTCTTTTTTCGTTTCTTTTCTTCCTTTTTTTTTTTACTTATTCGTTGCGTTGAAAAGATTAGGGTGTGTGCAATTAACTTCACATTTTACTGGGAGATCGTATACAATTTTATTTGTTCTTTCGGACTTTATCGCGAACAAAGTCATACATTTTTTTGTAAATTTATTCTTTGTCAACTATACATGGACTAAAAATGTATAAGTTTAAATGAACTATTTACAGAAAATATATAAAATTGAATATTATTTTCCGTACTTAAGCATTTGATTTTGAAATATAGTTATCTAACGAAAATTTTCTTTAACGCACGCAAACATATTCGATGAGATAAATATATTATAAAATGTCTATATTTATTTTAATAGACAATTACGGAACGAAGTTATTCAGTTATATGCGCCTACGGTTTAAGTAATTTTGAAGTGAAAATAGAATTTAACTGTATACACATGCACCTGTAATTATGTAATAAGCAATATAATCATTATATAAAATTATCCGATAAAATATATACATATATAAAAATCAGCCGAAAGCCTATTACAGTAATGGGTATAATTAAACTGTTAGGTATATCATTACGACTCGCGAGACGCGTCGTTGCACCAAATTCAATATTAGTTTTTACACATGCGAGATATTCGTCGGCCGCGCACACGCGATACATTTTTAGCAGGTTCTGAAAAAATGTCGTTTCGAAATACCTCTTTGCTTCTAAAAATACATTTATTATACTTTAAACTTTGCTCTCGCGGTGCTCATAAAAATCCCTGTCTTGCCAAATTTTCATCTGGCTATCATTTATTCGAGAAGCACTTTAGCGAAAACGACATTCCTAGATTAAACGCATCCTCGGCGAAATGCAAAGGGTCCAGCCGATCCACGCGTCCGTATCGGGAATTCGTCAGTTTATATACCCAGGTGAAACTGCAGCATATAGCCGTGATTTTATAAGTCGCAAATTGCGCGGCCGAAATTGCACCTGCCGGGGTAGAGTACAATTATACCAAACCCGGGCGGCAACTGCAGCCGCCAACAATTTTTCCGTGCGCAAAAGAGCGAAGAACGCAAAAAGGTAAAAAGATTGCAGCCGAAAATATAATCGGGACGCGCGCGCGCGTGGGATACACTCTCTCTCCTCCGGTGCAGGGCAGCAACGAGGGGCGAATTTTTCATTTCCTCGAGATTCGCGAGCCTCCGTGCTTACGAGTTATCTCGGGGAAAAAGAAGCTGCGGCGGTCGCTCGCGCAGTGTGCAAGCGTTGCCCCTCTCTCTCTCTCTCTCTATACTTGGACGAAATTACGGCTCTGTGTCTTGTTCGCGCAGTAAAGTTTTACGGCGCCTTCCCGGTCAGTGCGCTTTTTTCGCGAGTGGTCCGCGCGCAGCGCATCCTCTCGGTCCGCATAAAGAAAGTTTCGGGTCGGGCTGCTGCTGCTGCTGCTGGTGGTGCAGTGGCCGCGCGCGCGCGGTCTTTTTGGAAGATCGTAAAACTTGGCGATCGCATTCGTGCACCTCCGAGAGAGAGGGAGATATATATCCCTTTTCCATTCTGGCGCGGTCTGTGTCTTCGGGCCCTGCAGTCGCGCGTTCCATCCTTTTTCGACCGCCGCCGCCGCCGCCGCAGCCGCGGGAAAAAACTTTTCTTATGCCAATGAGATTTAAGAGATAATTGAGTGGAGCTTTAATTTACGGTTTTTTTTTTTGCTTTTTTCCTTTACTCCCGACGTTCGTTAACGATGCGTTATTATTTGCTTACTCGTCAAATTTCGACTTTTTCTTGCGAATAATTCATTGCCCCCCTCTTTTTTTATTGGCTTTCTTTGTTCTTTTGTTTTATAGAGATTCGAAGAGCTTTCTTTTGTGTTTTAATTGATTTTTTTTTTAGATTCGCAGACTTAATTTAAGCGCTTGAAATTCAATGAAATTTGTATTTTTATTACATATTAACGCTTTGTGTCAAATTCCTATCCTATTTACAAAAAATTACTTTTATGAATGATATAAATAATGATTTATACCATATCTGAAAAGAAGAAACATTGTTTAGTGTTCCTAAAATTAAACGTTCCTTATAAGGCTATAAATTTTCTCGTAAAGTATCATTAGTGAAAATAAAAACTCATCAATATTCAGAAGAATTATTGTCCGTCTTTTTTCTCGTTCACTTCACGTCTTTTGTAAAGTAAAATCAAAGAATAAAGGTAGGCGATTAATTAATTAGCTATCAGTTGAAGCTAGGCGTTATAGTATAAATATTTACAATAAATATAAAATTTTTCAATTTTTTAAACACATATTTAAATAAAATACTATAGTTGAGTTTTTGAATATATAGAACCGAGTTTCTTTATGCAGTAGAGAATCAAACCTGTAGATTCCTGGCTTGTAGTCCGTAGGAAATGTGCCGACTAGGAAATTAGTAGTGGCGCCCTCTAGTGGAAATTAGTCAAACCTAGAGTCATCTACTATAATAGTTACCTTACCGCTCGATATTCACTGGTTATTTGAGTTACCCTTTGGAGTCGGTACCTTCGCATTACCTTCGCATGATAGATATAAATTAATCAATATCAACTAGTAACATTAAGATAAAGAAGTTTAATATTGTTTAAAATCAATAATTCAAACATTTTATATTTCAAAGCAAATATCAAGAAATTCTGACTTTAAATTAAATGTATGAAAATATATTTTACATGGATTTTACCAAACGTTACTTACGAATTGTAAGAAAAAAACAATATAGATTATTTAAAATTTCCACTCATCGTTTTTTATTATTTTTTTTCTATTTTATAGTTTCAATTCAACAATAAAATCTAAATTAATAAATGTATTTAAAAGTATTATATTTTTCTACAGTTGCATAGTATCTATTAATACAGTATATTTTATTTAGAAATAAGAAATAATGCCTTTGCTATGTACTTTGTAGATTTTTAACGAATAAGAATTCTTGATACTGATATTTAAAAAATGTAAATGATTGAAATTATAGGTCTTAAAAGTTAATGTCTTATATAAAAGACTTAGTAATAAGATCGTTAGGAACTGCGCGATAGAAAATTCATGTTCGTTAAAAGTTATACGTTGTATCAAAAAGTAAACGTCTTTATAAATTTCAAAATGCAAATTTCAAAATAACAAAGAGTTAATGCAATAAGCTTCTATAAAATTACGTACAATTTCTTCAACAATTTGCAATTCAAAATATAAAATCTAATAATTCGTGCCGACAAAGTTTTCCTAATTTCCATTATACACTGTTCCGCTTGAATAAGCTTCGTTATTACAGTGTAATATTAAAAACTATATTCTTTTTTAATTTTAATATTTCATGTTATTACACATTTTTGACACTTCTTTGATCAGAGAATGTATTCTTAGTACATGATCAAAGCAATGAAGTAGTTTTTGATAAATATTTACGGATTACAGAGTAGTAAAAATAATTGTTTCTACATTCATAAGATTAATGAAGCTAAACATTGAATAAATAGATTTATCGTTATCCATAAGAACTGTGAGGTCGTCGATCCATAATCCTTCGATTTTTTTCTCATTTCGCGTGAATTTCAGAAGTGGAGAACTCTAATGGCAAGAAGGGCAGAATTAATATGCAATGCATGTACAGCATATATACGCAACGTCACGAGACGTTATCAAAGTTTGCCGATCCGATGGATTAACTTATGCTAATGGCTCGAATAATTTAACTTTAATGATTGCTTAACCTTTAATTAGCCGCGTCAATCCTTCTTGCGCGACTGCGCTCGCGTTACATCGCGAGGATATGCCGAGACACCGGCGCGTTTTCTACCTTATTGGCTTTGCAATTCTAATTAAAATTATTATTAGCCACGGAAACTGTTTTTCTTCGTAGAACAATTTGCAATCCTTTAAAACCGCGGCTTTAATACACATCAGTGTACAATTTAACCGCGAACAATAAAATTCATTGAATTATAGGAAAACTCGAAGTAAATATCGAGCGTCCAGAGCAGCGTAACTATCCGTTACAGAAAGAAAGAAAGCAAAAGAGTAAATTAAAAACACAAGGGCAATAAATTTACGAGGCAGAGTTTTATTTGGAAAGTCTCGCGAAGGACAAAGAAGAGTAGTGCCAAGAAGAAGGAAGGAAAAGTAAAAAAAAAAAGGGAGTGTGGAAGTAGCGGTATAAGGTCGCACGAAAGCAGTCATTAAGAAATTCGTGACCGGGGCGCATCAGAGGCCCGCGCGCAAAAGTCAGTCGACGCGCGGAGACAGAATAGAAGGCGTCCGCCGTTGGTGCAGCTGCAGTCACGCGAGACTCTGCCCGGCGAGAAAATATATTATATCCGAAGGTTCACTATCTCCTTCTCCTTGTTTACTCCTCCGAGGTGAATCGAGACGCTGATGAGGATTGGGGATGAACCTTAGGCAGTCTGTTGTTACGTCGTTCATTCTCAAATGCGCCGCGCACCGCTCTCTAAACACTGCTATCTGTTTTTCTGGAGCAATTAGCCGCAAACGTTGGGATCAACTGTTGTCGATCGTTGTACCCGCGAGCTTTCCATACTTGCGAGACTTCTCGAACTTTAGCTGCTGTGTGCGCAGTGTTTAGGTAAATAACCGTGTTTGGGGAAATCTCGTAGAAAAGAAAAAATTGATTATATCGACGTAGAAAAATTGATTTTTTTTTCCTTCGTTAAAAATTGACGTATCAAAATTGTGCAAAGAGCTACAAAACAAATTCTGATAAAGAGCTACAAAAATATACAATCTTAAAATACTACGTACAAAATACATCTCAAAAGGACTACACAAACACATTTAAAAATGGAAATCACAGTTTTGTTCGTTGTATACACGAGAGCTCGACTCGCGCGAGTACCTGAAACAATTGCATACAAGCCAAAAATGAATCCGCGTCAATACCAGTCCCGAAAAGGAAAAACACACCATACCGTTGCTCGCAAGGCATCGCGAACAAGCTTCGCCAGAGTTGCGTCGACGTCCGCAGTCGTCCTAGTCCTTCTGACAAACCTGAACCATATTCCCCGAGCTACTCGCGTGCACGGTACTGCAGATATTGCCAGCCATGGATCTCGGGAGTGGGCAGCACATCTTGGGCGGCGGACACACTTGGCTGCAGCATCCACCGGTGGCCATCTCGCAAGGGGTCGGACCTACGCTGTTGCACACCGTCAGACACTTGCCCTGGATGAGGTAGCAGTAGGCCATACTGAGCAGTGGATTTCCCTGGTAGCGCCATTTACTGTATGTCGGTAGGTGGGACGACATGTCGATGTGAGTGTACTTGAGCGGCGAATCGCTGCACAGGCCGTGCTGCAACCGACACACATTCGCCTCTGTATATATAGCTCGTATTATATGTATATATAGATGGACTTGCGAGACTGGCTGATTGATCGACTGTGTGTGCGTTGGTCGGATAAGGGCTGTGTGGAAGTTGGGATTGGGTTATGTACTGGTTATTGTTAATCGGCGCGATTGAGCAGTGTATTATGTGCGTCGGAAGACAAACATCGGGGTGCTTGTAATTATTCGGATTGATGCACTGGATAAAATGACTCGCTTTTCGAGAAAATGACGCTTTTAATTTATGTATATGGGGGAGAGGGAGCTCAATGTTTATGAATACATGAATTCATTAATGACTGATGGCTCGGCGATGACGTTCGAAAATTCGTTATGAGACTAATTAACGGCTGCGATGTACTTTAAAATGCATCACGAATAAAAGCAATTTAACTTTTGGGAATTAAGAAGCACTCGTTTAAAGTTTGCACGCGGTATACCTGCATGAAGTATATATATTATATATATACAGATGCGATAAATAATATATAAAGAAAATGTCTTACTAAACTTGACATGCATTTACTTACACGTAAGCTGTGATATATAATTAACTGACACTGACTCGATGCTCAACTTTTCTACGACATAAAGTGGTCATGGTCCTTTTTTAATTCGTAGAATTCTATCGTACAAGCCCCATTCGATAGTTGCATGCGTTCAAGAGAGTCATGACTACTGTTAAATACACTATTATATAATTTTTCAGAAATTTATAAACTACTTATAAAATTTCTCGTTTTGAATGAATAGATGCACCTTTGCGAACGTTACACTTTTGGAATTTTGCCAAGTGTACTTTTCATACTCTTTTCCCAGAACTGAAGAAAAATTTGTTTAAAACTTTTTAAATTCAACACAAAGATATGAAGAGATCTCAAAACGATATCATGATTTGTATAGTGTCCCGCTGCACAGTTGCGCAATGTCGAGCTACAGCGGCTTCGCAGCGTCAGGGTATAGATATAGAGAAATTGACAGAAGCACTCGCTAAAAGCTTGAACTCGATCACTGGTACGACATGTCGCGCTCAGTGTTACATAAATAACAATATATTGGCCTCCTCGTACTTTTCTATATGCATACGCGCGCACCTCCTTTCAAACTTCACGACAAAATTTCTTTTTACAAAGCATTTTTCAGTTATTGTACAACTCGAAGGAAAAAACATAACGTTCGGAAATTTATATTAAACTCTTTTTCATCGCATACTCGGTGGAACTTCCATCGATCGAAGCAAAGAATTTTCTTTACCGTCGCGAAAATTCCATTATAATTTTCTATTAAAAAATGCTGCAATAACATCTTCGCGACTTTGATGAGAAATTTTAATGATAGAACAGTTTCACATTGCGCTATAGGGAAAAAGGTAAGTGGAGACGTGAATACGAATAATGGAAGAACATAATTTTATGAGCATAGACCAACTTAACGACCTTTTGGCGAGTTAAAAATACAAGGAAGGATATGCCACAGTTAAAAGCTTCATTAAAATTTCCAATAAATTAAATGTAAACATCCTTTGGTTCACTATCGCCAAGTTCCTCTACCTTAGGTTTTTAATATTAAAATACAAGGCCATCATTGCAGGCTAATAAGATCCAGTCAAGTTGCGCTATAATTAAACAAATATGTTTATAACATAAATTGCAACGAACAAATCCTATATCATATTTTCTAATCAATAATAATGTGATTTTTATTCATTTATTGAGTAATTGAAATCTCATGTTTTCACGTACTTTTCAATAAATCGATAAAGCTCAAAAAGTTGCGTTAAAGAATCAGTTTTGGCGAACATTTTTCGGCAGCGTGTCAAAAACTGAAATTTGATTTTGAAATATCGATTTTCGACGATTCAGCGAACATAGTCGCAGTTTGGCGTGAAATTCAGACCTCAGTTCAGTGCATGTGAATCGTTATTGAATAGAAATTGAAAATGCTTAAATTTTGGACGCCGGAGCGAGTGTCGATACGTGACATTCACGTAAAGAATTTGCTGCATAGAGTAAGACATTTTATTAGAAATAGTTAGCTTTTCAACCAAATAATCATAGAATTATAATAAATAATAGAAATAAATAATTAACTTAAGTAAATATTATTTTAAACTACATTGTTTCCAAATCTCTTTCGAAAAATTAAATGAGTAATAAAAACTACGAAAAAAGTAATAGCATTGCGTAATAAAAATAATAAAAGTAATATGTCTACTTACTTCTGGTGTTAAGGGGATGTCGGAGCAATAAACGT
>UELU01121574.1:84865-95339 GCA_900490025.1 Megastigmus dorsalis | reverse complement strand
TAATAGAAATAAATAATTAACTTAAGTAAATATTATTTTAAACTACATTGTTTCCAAATCTCTTTCGAAAAATTAAATGAGTAATAAAAACTACGAAAAAAGTAATAGCATTGCGTAATAAAAATAATAAAAGTAATATGTCTACTTACTTCTGGTGTTAATAAGGATGGAGAAGTTGTAACTGTAATATTCAGATAGATTTTTGAAAAAATAGTTTTCAGTTAATATTCTGTTATAATCTTTTGCTCGAAATCTCTAATAAAAACATAAATCCTGCAAGTTTTATATGTGATTTCGTGGTACAAGAGTCATCAGCCGCAGTTTTACAAAAAAGGCGAAATTTAATTTTTTCCTTTTACTTATAATATAAATGCCAAAAAAAGACTAAGAGGTGTCAAGTTACGAAACTTTTTTTAAATAATTCAAATCTAATAGGTTAAAAAATGAGAATCCCATAAAATTTCTATAACTTTGCTAACAAAATAACCCACAATTCTCCACGAAAAAGGAATTCCGTCTTCAAAACACAAATACATTCACCATCGTACAGTTTCCTATATCTCGCACCGGAGATACGCAACTTTATTAGAAAAGATATTATTACAATCTCCTCGCAACACATAATAACTTCTTCAATCAGAGAAGCGTACAATATTTAAGAAAAGTAGATGAACACGTGGAGCATCATAAAGGAAAAAATGAAAACTCATTTCGCAGGGGTCTTGGGTTGGCCTTTGTCGTCGCCATCATTGGCGATCTGCTTGAACTCGTCGACGAGGAAGCGTTTGGCGAGTGATAGGATCGGTGCGCCAGTCGCTGGCTCGGGCGGATGTCCGGCGCTGCCCGCGATGTCCAGGTGGCAGTAGGGCAGTGGATCCTTGTCCTTCAAGCCGTGCTGCAACAGTCGGGTAGACGCGTTCAGTTGCCGTTTTTTTTTTCGGGCTTTCGTTGCGAGGATGGGTATATTGGATTTGTCATTCTTTCTTGGATCTTGATTGGATGATGCGGTTGGTCTTGAGATTGGGTGGCAAAGGGGATCGGCGATAGGTCGAAGGTGGAGAAAGCGAGTGAACGGGGATGGGGAATGGATGTGGAAAGAATAAATTTGGGTCTTTCGTACAAGGGTAATACAAAGTACAATGTATTCAGACGATGTGCTATAGCCGGAAAAATTCCTACCTTACCGACTCTTGCATTTAACGAAATATATAAAGTTAGAGATTACTTTTTGGAAAAAAGTCTCTGTTACCATCTCGGTAATGATGTCATTATTATGTGATTCTCCGAAATCTCCGAAATTTTCAACGACAAAAATCTCTGCGAATTGTGGATGGAATTTCATGAAACTCGAACCACATAATAATTACATCATTATCGAGATGGTCACTGAGAGTTTTTTCCAAAAATTAATCTCGATCTTTGTATATTTATTTAAAGGCCAGAACCGGTAAGGTAGGAATCTTTCCGACAATAGCACACCCCTTAATTTAACTATACGTATCTCCAATCGATTATGGCCTCTTTTAATTCGCCAAGTGGTGCATAATCGAGTGCTAAAGCGGATAACAATCTCAATGCCACACGCACGGCAAACAAAATGTAGTCATAAACGCATTTTATCCGGCAAATCGTACATAAACCTTTGCCGCTACACGCTGCCATGCGGAATAATAAAATATATTTTCGAGATCCTCCTCCTTGTATACAGCCTCGCGCGTTCATGCAAAAACTGCTGAGACAGATGTGCATGCGCACACACACGCGCACACACACGCGCACACGTACACGTATATTTGTACATATACGGGGCTTTTCTCGCTCATACGCTCGGCGTACGTAAGGATACGGCGAGACCGGCGAACCAGGAAGAAGATTGTAACTCTGATCCTGCGTCGAGCTCGAACAGCGAATGTAACAAAGTGTGTGTGTGTGTGTGTGCGAAAAAGAAAGAGAGAGAGGAGATAAAGGACGATTCGCGGTAACCGGAGACTTTTTCACGAGCGGCGGCATCAATCCGATTTGTTGGCTGTGAAGAGAGAGAGAAAGAGAGAGCCAGTCTCTCGTGGAAAATCCACAAAACTTGCGCTGTAAAAGGGCGCTTCTTTGCTGCTTTTTTTTTCGTCCCGCTCTCGTGTTTTTTTTTGTTATTCTTCTTTATCGGTCGGTAAGAGCCCGGCGCGGCTTGAATTGCGAGCGACGTTTACTGGGTGTTAACTTTGCGGTGAATTGGCCGCGAGAGCGAGACGTTTTTATGCGGGGTCGCGCAACCCGATATTGCGAGGCTAAAACGCTTGTGATTCGTATACTATATGTGTTGCATCTTTATATAAGTGTCTTAAAAATGTCCTTGTCTATTGTAGATACGCAAAGGAAGTTGCACGAGATTGTACACAAAAATAAAAGTTACATTCGCGACTAGTTTTAGATACATATGAAAAATAAAACATTATTAATTCAAAAATACAATTGATTAATTGCAAGGTTAATTGATAAGCATGATAAGCTCGTACGATTGAATCTTAATTGCAAAAACTAATTAGGGTGAAAATACAAAGCAATTGAAAATCCGTCAAAAGTTTTAATACAATATTACAGAATCGCTGTGTAAAATATCAGATATTCCAGGTCCAGGAAATAACGCTTAACCGTACACATGAGCGTCCATGCGGTTTCAACTGTTACTACTTGCGGTATGCTGTAATTACGAGAGATTCTCGTGCGGCTGCGGCATACACATCTTTGTTTTCATGTACATTTTACAGCGTAGTTAATTGAAATGGTCGCGCGAAGCCAATCGCGATAAATAACGATTTATTTATCACGAATTTTTCGTCACTCCGGGCTAACCGAAGCAAAGAGAGATCCATGTAGGCACAGTCGAAGATCGTCGCTAAGCGTAAAACGATAGGCCGCGCAGGCAGCGCAACGATCAAAAGTCATGTTCCGCCGAACGATAACTCGGCAGTAGCAGCAGCAGCGGCAGGCTTAACGAATGATTCGCCGAGCCTAGAGAGAGGGACCGGAGGGAGGCCCGAGACGAGTGACAACGCGTCAAGCGTCAGGATATAGCCGCCGCAGATGTCGCGTCGCACTGCTGCACGTGTGTATGTGCGTATGTGGCACGTGTCGTCGTCGTCGTCGTCGTTGTCCCTCTCGGTCGCGGCCAGAAAGACTCGCGGTACAGCGGTTTGCGATTAGCTCTATGTGTCCGCCTATATCTATATACAGGCCGAAAATTCACGTCGCGAGAGAGATAGGGAAGGTCGGACGGAAATCGGGAACTAATGGCGCACGGAGCGCCTGTGTGCAGGGGCTATTCGCGATGCCGAAATTGCGATGCAATGATTTCGGCTGATGCGCGGTCGTCGTCGTCGTCGTCTCTCTCTCTCTCTCTCTCGTCAAAGGGGGTTTTTGGTGTTGCGGCGTCCCCAACCCCCCGTCCTCCCCCGACCCCGCACTTCGTTGTCGAGATGGGCTTTGACGATTTTCGGCTCGCGGCCGACGCTAATTGATAGGTGTGCTCGCGGCGGCTGAATCTCCTCACTGTTCTCGTCCATCGCGCTGTTGGCTTTAAAGCAACGCGATTGCGATATTTGTACATGTATAAAGACAAGTTTCTTTTGGATACTCGAACATCAATTTCGTGTACATCGCTCAACGAAACGCTGCGGAACTCAATCATTCGTTCGACAATCGAGATAGAAATTTTTAAAGCTCCATCTTTCGAGGCGAATCAACTTGATCGAAAGCTCGCGGTCCTGTACACCCACACCGCACCCGATACGCAAATACGAATTAATTATTTTCAAAGTAGTTCAGCGTCCCGCAAAAAAATAGTGTATTAGGTAGCCCCCTATAGCTTCAATATGCGGGAAATGCATTTAACATCCAGCGGCAGAGCCGCGAGACCGCACGCAATTTCGAATCTAATTGGCCTTCGACTGTTTAACAAGGGCTTTATTTATTCGCGCGCTAACGCCAAAGTCTCATTTTAATCAATGTAAATATCACTAAATCCCGGTATTATATACGTATGTGTATGTACGCGCCTCTCGCACATGCCGAACAGCGTGCGCCACTATCTTTTCGCGCGAAAGAGTACGCAGCTTCCAATGTAAACAAGGCTCGCGAATGTGTGAACGCACACGTTGAGTGTTAGGGATATTCGAGTGAAATAATATAAAACATATATATACACTGAACTAGATTTCCTTAAATATTCGTATAAATCTTTCTTTGATGCATTGCATTAAAATTAAAAGTGTGGGGACACCATAGAGCACGACGTTGTCGTCAACCAAATAAATCCTGACAAAAGTGTACTGTATAGATGCACGATAATACAATCGAGGATAAAAAAAAGTGCATACCTTGACCAAGCCAGAGACCCCAATGAGGAAAGCGGCAGGACCTTGGTGTCCCCTTTGCAACGACTTGGATTTCTGTGCGGACTGTAGGTAGTCGTCGCCCTCGGCCTTGCCCTTGTGTGCCTCGAAATCATCCTTGCGTATTATCGCCACTTCGATCATGTCTCCCATCGTTTCGCCGCAAGCCTGCAGCTTGTAAGCGTTAGACACTGTCCTCGCTACGGAATTGTCCATGGCGGCCTGCAACATTAAAATATCCACAACCATTATCGTCGACGCTCGGGGTACACGAGTTAGCAATTGGTTTAACGATTCTTTCACATTTGCAATCGCGTATAAAGTTTAATTTTCATTTGCATTCGAGAGACAAACGAATATCTTTTAATCTTAAAAGCGTGTCATTCTCACTCGTACTATATATTCGAGAATTTTGCATCCGCATCTCTGGCGCTAAGCCTCTTTGAGCTTGCTGGGTAACGAACAAGAAAAGAGAGAATCGAAAAAGAAGAAGGAATAAAGAGGCGAATAAAAACTTTAATTAAAACGCGTTTAAAAGCGAGGATCAATTTATTCGGTATTCAGTCGCTGCGAGACAATAAACAAGAGTAAGAGCGATAAAGATAAGACTTGCAGTCCCTCGAAACTGGCGGCGAGCGTCGAAGAAAAAAAAAGGAAAAAAAAGGGAAGTAGACGCCAGAGACGTAAAGAGCCTTCTTATTATTTCTGATTCTTCTTTTCTTTTACGCGCAGTGCAGTGCAGGCGGATTTAGTGCACCGTATACACACTGCCAGTGCCGTAGTAAGCTCCTTCATTATGATCAAAGGGATGATTTGCCGGGAGTTGTAAAACAAGCGAAACTACTCACCGCTTCCAAGAATTTCGAGGCTTTAGAGTAAGAGAGAGGGAGAAGAGCAGAGAAGAGTAGAGAAGCTTCTTAGATATGAAGACCCGCGCTGCAGGCGGAATGAAAAGAAAGTGCGCAGCGCGATAATCAGGGGGGAAAAAATGAAAAAGCGCAAGATGAGATGATTATGAGGCGCGTGGAATAAAGATATATATACCGCCCGAATGTAGCGATGATGATGAAGATGCGAGTGTTTCTTTTCACTTCCATTTTTTTTTTCGTTGCACACGTCGAAATACGTTTGTGCTTTGAGAATTGATAATTTATGGTTTTTAGCATAGCTACGATGTGTAGCGGGGGACGCGTTAATATGAAAAAGAAAATTAAACTTTTCTCATTATAACTTTTTACATTCGGATGGCTTAATATTTTTCTGCAAAAGCTCTTTGTAATTCTAATGGGTTTTGAATTCATCCTCATTTAAGGAAATCGCATAATGAGCTTTTTGAGGAATAATATATAGAACAGTGTGCACGAGAAAATGTGTCTTCTTCATTTTTGAACAAAACTTGCACATCGTTGTATTTACATCGGGTCCTATTATTCCAATAATTACAGTAGACTTTTCTCCTTTTCAGTATATAAAACATCGTAAGATGTACTTTATGCAAAATCTCTTTCACAATAAAACTGGAATGTTTCGCAAAAGGAAATCAGTGTATTCGTATAAGCGCAGCTGCGCAACGGACAATCGGATACGAAAATATTAAGGGCGTCTATTTAATTTTTCAAGCGCGTCGCAAAGCTGGGCAGGATTAAAAAAACAATCGAGACGGAGGAACAAACAAAAAGAGAATACTCGCGCACTGTTGGGCAAAGAAAAAGAGGGGACGGACAACAAAAAAGCGCTGCTCGGAAAAATTCGTTTCTCAAAGCTCGGTTAACTATGCAAAGTGAAAAATAAGTAAGTTTTCCGTGGGGCGCGGTCGCCTCGTCGTCGAGCTGTGCAAGAGAAAAGCATCGCGCACACCATTCGCGGGTGTCTAACGCGGAATAAAGTGAATTATACGCTTGTTTCCCGAAAAGTGGCGAGAAGAAAGGGAACAGAGTCTCCGCGACTACCGCGATTTGTCCGAGCTAGCGATGATTTAAAAGTCGGCGAGGCTGGAAAGGAAAGAGCGAGAGAGAGAGAGAGAGTGAGTGAGAGAGAGGGGAAATGAAATATCGCGCGCCATTATTAAAAGTAGCCCGAAAGAGCTCGCGATCTTTCAATCTCGCTGACGCCTTCGAAACTTTCCCCGCTAATCATCAGCTTCTGTCCCAGGGTTAAGAAGTTCTTATATTACATATCCCCCTCCCAGAAGCCTTATCCAGAGATTCTCCTCTCTTCCGGTCTCTTTTTTTTTTCTTTTTCTTACCGTTGATTTTGCGCCGTTTGAGGAGAAATGAAAAGAGGAGGGGAGGGATTCGGATCCCACCGAGAAGCAATTAAAAATTTCCGCGCGGGAGTTGGAAAAAAGAAAATCGAGCGAGATTTAATTGTTGTTTGAGTTTGACAAAGTCCGCCGAGGGACTCTCTCGGTAAGAAAGCAGCTCGACTTTCGGATGCTGAACGAGAGAGGAAGCAGACGCGAGAAAAGGAGATGAAGGTTATATCGCGGCGATCACGAAGCATAACTGAGATCGAGGAGAATATTTCATTTGAGCTGTGTATTGACGCCGTTGAATTAGCCAGGAAATACCGTTGAGGATAAATTTGTATTGTATCGTGAAAATGCCTTTTTTATATCTCTCGTTGTCATAAGTTCACTGTGAGCATTAACCTTTAGAGGACGGGAAAACCCGTATACAGGTGAAGAACAAAAATTTCTTTTATCTGTACGAAAATAGGTTTTTTTTTTGTGTTACCAGTAACACGTATAATAATATATAAAGTTATATTTCAAAAATCCAATATGGCAGATAACTCCTGTATTTTGGAGACTAAACTTTTTACATTCGCTAGAAATAGATTTGAAGAATGTATACATAGATTTTTGAAATAGTTCTGAATGAATCTGAAATCAGTTTTTGAAAATTCAAGATGACAGATCTATTATCGTGGAAAAGATTTTTGTTTGTTTTTTAAATACTCTCATAATCATTTTATGAAGAGTGATATTAAAATACTTTTGAAAATTTTTTTAGCCAATTATGAGTAAAACAATGGAATTTTTTCAAAATGGAAAAATTTAAGATTAACCTTACCTCTTCGGATGGGAACACCCATATACGTGGGCGACGCATGATCGACACTATACCCATGATAGTTTTAACATATTAAATACCCTTTTTAGGCATTTCCTGAAGACGACCAACAATCCCGAATTCCCGTCCTCTAAACATTATGGAGGTATTTATACCCATTTGTGGCTCCCTACATCTTATTTTTAACTTTAATTACTCAATTTTCAAGTTTCTGAGGTTTATTGAAAAATTATTTAGGTCGAAAGATTTTGGTTCAAAAATAAAAGAAAAAAATTTTAAAATTCAACACATAAAAAGTCAAATCCGGCGGTAGGAACGATATAGTCTACTAATTTATATGCGTATATTTTATTCCTTGGTATGGACACTTTTAAAGTATTTTACGTAATTTCAATAGGTTACGTGACAACAACACTTTCTTTCTCTCATATCTCGAGAACCACGGCTAGACTCATTTTTAAATTTCTTGGGTGATCCTACCAAATGGTAGTATTTGATAATCGAGGTCATAAAATATAGTATATTATGCGCCTAGGGAGGAAAAAACTTGCGAGGAAAATATTCTTTTTACCGTTAATCTTTCAGCTTCCTCGGTATTAATCTCGCCATACACGCGTCTAGCTACAAATCGAAGTAGAACCTACCGTGAATCCGTCTCCGTAACTGCGAACAGCGTGTCCGGTGAGCGTGGCAATGGTGAATATGTGGGGGTTCACCGAGCACATTGCCATCTCCTTGATGTGGTACAAAATGTCGGCCATGACCATACGGCCCTCGGCGTCGGTATTGGTCACGCGTACCCTTGCACCGGATCGCGCCGTGATCACCTCGTCCGACACGTAGTTGTTCTCGCCGCTGCTGTTGCGCACGACACCGATCGCTACTACGACCTTCACCGTCGGCGGTTGCAGAAGGTTCACCGTCTGATGACATAAAAAAAAATAGGGTGTATAGGTTAACGATTAGGATTATCTTTTGTTTGCACTAATGGTAGATTGTGGGTGAAGTCGCATCAGGCGCGTACCTGCATGAAACCAACGGCGGCAGCAGCGCCACACTTGTCACGGCTCATGCCAACCATATTGCCTTCGATCTTGATGTCGGCGCCGCCGGTGTCGTAGGTCACACCCTTGCCGACTATCATCACCGTCTCAAGGACGCAGCTGGGATCCTGGGGCTCGTAGGTTAAGAAGATGATGCGACCGGCGTGTCGGGGAACTACGGAAGCCGCCCGATTCACCGCGGCGAATAGGGGATACTCGGTTTCGAGGGTCGGGAGGTCGGATATCACCTGGATGCTGATGCACGTGCCGTGGAACAGCTCTTTGACGTACTGCTCGATCATGGGTGGGGCCATGCGCTCCGGGTCCGTAGCACCTGTTGTATGCACAGGTAAGCAGATTTGAGATTCGGATGAGGAGTTTTGCTGATTGATTCGACGATGTAAAAATGTATAATATTTTTTTGATGATTTTCTTTTTTTTTTATGTGGCGACTCGAGGCTAAGGCCAAAAAATCACCAATGGAAAGTGTGGTATCTGACATATCCTAGGTAATGATTTTTTGCTTCGAACTATCGTGACTTTTAATTCATCAAATCATTTTCGTTTTATATGGATGCAGTTATATTTAATTACTGACATTCAATTTATGTCTTTACAATCGTCATTCAAATGCATAATCAACTTGTTTCCTCTTTATTCTACACAGAAAACGTTATTAAAAGCCGTAATTTTATATTGCATACAGTCCGAAAACCTATCTCTATAGTCGACACCACGAAGCACAAGTCGATCTTCGCGCAGCCAAAACCTTCATTTTCGAAAGACCCAAAAAAGCTAATCAACAGAAGCTCCACAGCAGCTAAAAGAAAATCAGTAACTATAATCGAAAATCCATGGGGTCAATCATCATAGGAACTCGCGCGAACTCAGCGCCGAATAATCCCCCGCGGCACTGCACTGCCGCACGCATTACGCGCGATCTTCCTTACAGCTAACCAACACACACACACGCACGCACGCACACATAGAGACGAGACTCGAAATCCAATTCTCGATCGAAATTCAATCAGCGACACTTCCGCGCTCCCCTCCTTTCCATGATCTGATACACACACACACATACACACACACACACGTACACGTGCGCGCGCGAGAGTGCACATATCGCCGAATCACGAATGGGATTCCGCGCTCTTAGGATTACGTCGCGATTCCGGGCCCCGGGGCGCGTGCTCGCCGAGCTCCGCGCGATAACGAATATATATAGGATCCTATGTGTGCCCCTCACGGCTATATATATACGAGTCCTATATATATATATGTGCCGCGTATCTAATATGCCGAGGATTCTTATCGTCTCTTGTTCTTCTTTTCTCCGTTATATGCTCTCTACTTCTGCTCATCTAAGTTTTCGCGATTTTCTGATTTTCCCGCGCCGTTTGAGTTTTAGTTTGATTCTGTTTCGGAGATATTACGGTATATCTTGATGATAGATTAAGAGCTTAGATGAGGGACCAATGGATCCACTTTTTTGATGACTTTTTACTTTTTGGAAATTGGGGAAATGCAATGGAAGAGTTGATGATATTGGCTGGCTTGGAAAATCGTGAAATATTTCGAAATATTTACTTGTATTCTGTTTTCTTAAAAAGGATTCTACGAGTTTTCATTCGAGTAAATCTAAAAAATGATTCGAGTGACAAAACACGAAATGGCAGAATAGAATTTTAATACACAAAATTGAACTACAGGAATAAATGTTTTATTTGTCCTTATGCAGGTGCAACAACGAGATTTTATCGTAGAAAAGAAAACTGATTTGTTCATAAACAAAAAACAGGTCACACAGGAACATATTTGCTTTATTTCCCGTAGTGTTGTCTAAAATCAGTAAAAATTTCATTACACTTTATCTTTAGCCTTCCTGCTCACATGCCCTTACCCTTTCTTTTCCTTCCACCTTTTCTCTTTTCCACGCAATTCCCTAAGTTTCTACCCCCCCCCCCCCCCC
>UELU01121574.1:72292-84845 GCA_900490025.1 Megastigmus dorsalis | reverse complement strand
ATTTTTTCTAGGCTCCTTTCCTATTTCTCTTCTACTGCCTCAACCTCGCTCTTTCTCTTTCTCTCGCTTCCGTTCTTCTTGCTTTCCATCTCCGTCTCTCTTCTCTATCTCTTTGACTTTTTCGTTTTCCTCTTTGGCTTTCGCCAATTCGCTCAGAGATTGCGCCCCTGAGGGTAACACTGCACCGGCGTGCGAGCACGCGACGATTTTTCGACCGGAGTAACCGACTTGCAATTTTCCGGAGGGCACTTTCGCGATGTGGCTCTCACGGCGATTTTGAATTTGGTATTCCACGAGCTCTTATTTTATGCGCTTTTATTTTTTTTCCTCCACCCGCGCGATCTTTCCTTTTACGACGCATGAGGAATTTTTTTCGTGCGGTTTTAAAAGTTTTACGGTCACATTTTTGCGTGTTCAATTCGTAATGAATTTCAAAAGGAATTTTTCACTATAAAATTATATACCCTTCTGACTTTTCCATTACTCGATTATATTTATATAATATTTACAAAAACCGACTTTAATAATACCTATATCAATAATACCTTTTAATAAACCTACATTAATTATTGTATTTATAATAAAATATTTATTTTAAATTCTGGCGTCCATCGTTTTAATCATGAATGTTTGATATGTTTAATAATAACGCATATTATTGTAAATAATGACCATTATTCTACACGATGAATATTGAAACGCACTGGTCTATATAATTTGACTAGCACATGAAATTATAACTATATTCTCCATGAATATGTAAATATCAGTCAATTTTCGGTAAGCCGTAATTTTTTATTATTATATAATATTGTAACTATGCTGAACAAAATACTTTTTGCAAGCTCCGATATAATCCCGATTTACCATAAAGCCAATCGATTACTCGCGACGGAATACGTCAAATTGACATTCATCGATAAATTCAGCTGGCATAGTATTCGCACCAATCATTTGCCGAAACCCCAATGTGCACGCGAAAGAGAATCAATCGTCGAAAAAAGTACACACATAGAGAGAGAAAGAGAGAGACAAACACACAGACCCGCCAAAGTACAATTCCCAAAAGCGAAAAGCCATAAAACATCCTTAACGAAGTGCTCGCACCGCGAACTGCGCAACTCGTCCTTTAGTTGCAATATAAGAAGCTGGCGCGAATGACAACCATTAATCGTCCTTCTCTCCCTCCCTTTCCCGTCGATTTCTCAAACTTCTTTTTCGACTAATCCAAACTTCTCGAGTGAATCTCTCTCTCTCTCTTTCTCTCTCTGTTTCTGTGGTTCAGGCACATCCTCGAGAGATTCGCGCTTGCGGGAAATCGTGACAAAACGATTCCCGAGAAATGATCCGCAGCGGCTCACCGACTAGATTGATGACTGCCGACTATACAGACGGATAAGAAGTCTCCGAGGTGACATATATATGTGTATTCGAGAGAAAGGGGGAGGGAGAGAGAGAGAGAATGGTAGAAGAAGGACTTACTAGACGAGCAATACACGCGCTTTGCTCAATTAAGTAGAGGCACTTTTTACTCGGCTTTTCGTACTCTCCAGGACCTCCCAGCAATTTCACCTCCTACTTTCTCTCTCTCTCTCTCTCTCTCTCTCTCTCTCTCTCTCTCGACATTCTTCTTCAACCCTCTCGACCGTTTCTCCTACCCACTTTTTCCCTCGTTTTTCTTCCTTTATTTCTTTTCGCTGCATTCCTACTTTTATTTATGATTTTTTTTCCTGCCGCAGCGGCCACTGAATGTACTGCTGCAAACTTTGGAAAATAATTGACTCCCCGCTTTTAATCTTATTTGACGATGCGGCTGTTTAGTTTCACGAATATATTCAATTAGAATTTGTGGACTTATCTTACGAATTTTAGTTCTCGATTTGAGTATACCAGTGACATTTTTTTCAATTCACTTATTCTATAGCTTCATGCAACTACAAGATATCTGGAAAATGTATGAATCTTATATATATAAATATATCAGTCTAAATATATATTTACATCGAAACATTATAATCAGTTTAATCGGTTTAATTCAGGAAAACACCTCATCAACTGAAATCTAGCTTCAAACAAAACATTCCGATATATCATATCCCAACGGCATTAGAATTAGTTGGAAACTATAAACGAAAACAATCATTCCGTTCCCAGTACAACAAATGCAAAGTTGCCCGCTTTCACCACAGCTTCAAATACACCGTCCAGTTTCCAACAACATTCCGAATCCTCCATCCGCGTGCGCATTGTCAGTCAAGAATAATCCCTGCGCAGCCTCTCGTCCCCACCCCATCAACTCGCCAAACTTCCCATTTCGCGATCGCGAAAGAAGAAAACTTTAGAAGCACGCTTCTATCTCTCTCTCTCTCTCTCACACACACACACACACAGTTATATATGGACAAGACGAGACTCACCAATGTCACGAGCGACGAATCTGCCACTCTCGAGGGCCAGACCGAGCTTCACGATACCCTGGAGCTTCTTGCTGCAGATCGGACTCCAGACGCCGAGATGGCTGACCTTGCGGCTGCGCTCAGGACCGATTTCACGGATCTCCAGGGGCTGCGAGAGAGTACGAATAGAGCATTAGCACCGATGCGCGGTTACAACTTGCTGCAACCGTTATCCGATGCTCCGTGCAGCTTCGGACTTATATATTGCCCGTCTCTCTCTCACACACACTCTATCTCTCTTTTTTTTTTTACTTTTATCGGCTGGAAAAACTTGGTGGTTGGTAAATACCGGGGAAACGCCACAGAGGGGGGATTGTAACCGCTCGGCTTGTTTGTCGCTCTATATACACGGTCGAGACCGTTTCGAGGCTTTGATGGATTTGGGGCTTTTTCTTTTTTTTTTCTTTTTTTTTTATTTTGCGGGTTACGCTGTGTGCGTCGCTCTGTTCGTGCGGCGAATGGGTTTTTCGAGGTTGCGAGATTCGCGAGCATTACGGATGCTTTTATTGTGTGCGTCTCGTGCATATATATTTGTTTATTTACTCGGTACATTTTATATATTGTCTTTTCATTTTGTCGTTTCGATAATGTACAAAGAAAATATGATTGTGACGTTAAGTAAGGGAATTTCGTACTTTAAAGGGCTATTTAATCTTTGATGAAATCATAATTAGCAGTCTTGCGTAAATCGTTAAAAACACTTTGGTGCTAAATATATACTTTTTTTGTACGTATAGTCTACTTTACGAGTTTCACATATTTCCCTTTTCCGAGCTTTTTCCTTATTTTTTTCAGTTTGGCCAAGTGCCCGAAGTGACACTTGTCTGGTGATCAATGTTCCCTTCGACTTATTGCTTCTTACATCAAGTACACGGATATTGCCAAGAGCTGCTGCAAGAATACTACTTGCACTCGATCCACTTATTCATTTGAGAATTCTGTCGACGAGATTGAAAGCTACGACATCATATTCTCCTTCAAACTAGTAGTAAATTGAATCAAGTGCAAATTGAAAACAAGACATTTTTAAGTTTCATAAACTTATTAAGAACAAATAGATTAAGGTCCGAGCAGCTAATATTTTTCGATAAAAATTGCGCCATTCAAGATGATTTATTAAACAGAAAATTTGTACATTTCATGTATAAAAGTATATTATAAATATTATTATATCTGTTACTACTGATACTATTTTATTAAACAAACAGGGTTTTCGTCACGTTCAAGTTACCGTAGCAATCAACGTATTGCAATAAATTGAATGTCCGAAGCTCGGAATAGGAGAATTTATCAACGGCGTAGTTCTATCAGTGTTTCTACTTTAGAAGCCACAAGCCGCAAGTGCAGCTGGTGTCCATCCTGCAGTATTAACGCAGAGTTGAGGGTTTTAGGATTAAAATAATATACCCTTGAAGAACTTAGTTTTAAAAGACTACGAAGGAGTTGATATTGTAGTTTTTAATTGATTTTTAATTATATGCAATGCAATTGGTTTTCTCCATCATTATAATGATTTTGTAATTATTGCTTTTCTGATATCATTTTCAGAAAGTTTCGGTATACCGTTGTTTAAAATAGATGACGAACGGAATAATATCTATTCCAGGTTTCCGAGCGAATAAAGCCGCGGGTTTTCAGCATCAGCATCAGAGCAGGGTCGGACGTGGCTCGCCGCAAAAATGTCAAAATTCATCGCGCGCGGCAGTCTCCTTTGAGCGAATACCGCGGGAGGTAAAACAAAAGGCGCGACTCGAGGCTGCTGCTGCTGCTACGAGAGAAATTCCACGGCACTAAGCTAAGGCATTCGCGCGCGTATACGTCCAGGGAAGAGGGCGAGTGTGCAGCCAGTAGCAGCGACGTTGCTGGCGCGAAAGAAGGCCAGCAGCAGCGGCAGCAGCAGCAGCAGCAGGAGGAGGAATTCGGATGTTTCCAGGAGCAGCTGCCTCGAGTATCCCGCTAATTAGGTCGGGGATCCACCCCCGCTTAGAATTCGCAGGAACGCGTGGCATGTCCCTTCCGATTATATATATATATCCTAGCTTAACCCTCTATAAGCAGTGTGTGTGTGCGCACGCGTGCGTATGTGTGTGTGTGGGAGAGGAGGTTATACACGTGGCTGGAAGATCGATTCGACGACTACGACCGACGACGTACGCGCGTAAGTTTGCAAGGGGGAGGGTTCCGCGATCGCGTCGGTATTTGCTTAACGCTTAGTCGGCGAAATTGTAGCGGTCAGGCAACTCTCTCTCTCTCTCTCTCTCTCTCTGCGCGTGTAGTAAGTTTCGTGCGTATATATGCCAGGGGGATGAATTCTTATCCGGTATAAGTTGCAGAACCGAGTGTTTGGGTCGCTTTGCGCGCCGACGTAGAGCCGAAGATTTACGTGTGGAGTCCGCGGACTTGGGAGTTGGACTTTTCAAACAGGGAGTATCGATCCGAGTGATCGCGGAAGGTTTGCACTTTGATTAACTGCATAGATGTTTGGTTCGCGGTAAAACGCTGCTGCATTAATTGGTTTCTAATCGAGTTATCGATTGCTTGAGATGCAATGAGTTCTGTTGATCTTAACATTTCTTCAAGCATCGTTCCACTGTTTGCATTTTGAAAATTCTTTCTCAAATGTTCGAAAGATTTTATATATATATATATACGAATGGGGAAAAAGAAAGTTGCATCATTCCATTATGCTAATTTTATTTTATGCATATGCAGCACGTTCGCTCCCAAATAGTAATTGAATGTACTCAGACTTCAGTTTAGGAGATGAGCTACCGAAATAACAGCTAAGACCTTAAACTTAAATTGTATATCTAAAATAATGTAATACTTGCGCGTCACTTTGTTAAAATTAATCCATAAAAGCATTATTAACATAAATTCGAAGTTCTTCGAATTTTCTTCAAAGGAATAGATAATACAATTTATAAACACAATTTAAAAGAATCATCTTGAAGATTGGGAACAGTTGAGTTTGAATATATCTTATCCTTTGATATTTATTTTAATTTCGTTAGTCTTCAATTCACAAAAGTTGAGTAAAACAGGAAATGGCTTGTACGTCGTTAGTCTCGGCACTTCGGTAGCTCCCTCTTATTAAGCATCGCGAACAAATAAAAGGTGGTCGCAATACTTTATTTCACATATATAAATTTAATTAAAAGTTATAAAATGCAAATTTAATAAACTTCGTATTAAAGTTTATAGTAGATAAGACGAGATTTTATCCCGAGAAGACTCATGTGGGTATAATTCTGAAAATGTTACCTTCTTAAAGTACAGAGTAACCAGAGTTCATTAAAATTTGAGAGAGTCTAATGCTCTGTTTAATCCAACAGTCGAATACGTGATCTTAAGATTGAAGTAAATCCAGGGATTAGTTTATATATTATTAAATGAGCAGTACAGCTATTAGGCCTTGATTAGGCTATTTATATGCACACCCCGAGTTTCTAATCCAAATCCCTTAAAATCTCTAGTCCAATTTCTTATTTGGTATATGTGTGTAAAAGCACAATAATATACCACGAGGGAATAGTAGCATTTCCAATCGATCTCAAGAAAGCGGATCAGAGCTCGACGGTATACAATTATCCCCGCAGCAATTCCGAGCGCGAGAATATCTCACGGCAGCTTATCAGGGAGGGGCCGAAAAGAAAGGATTTTCGCGCGCGCGTCATTCGCAGCAATTACGTGGCGGTGGTGCGCGCGGCAAACGAAGGGTAGACAGAGAGAGAGAGAGAGAGAGAGAGAGAGAGAGACAGGAGGGAAAACGGTTTAATGCCGAGCGGAAATTGCACTTACCGCAAGATTTCGGGCCAGAGCTAGAGTGTGTGCGTGCAAGAGAGAAACTTTACTTACCACATAAAGGCCCTCGAGGGCACCCAGAAGCGTAACCAGCTCGGTGTTCTCGAAGCGCATATCGGGCAGGAGTACCAGCATCGGGCAGCGGGAGCCAGCTTTCAGGGCTCTGCGAACAAACAAACGGCCACCGTCGTTTTCGTAATTGTCTACAGGTGCATGTGTGCGCATGTGTTTCGGCGCGGACAAGACCAGGAATGAGGCTTATAATGAGACGGGTCGCAATAACATGCTTCTATTTGCCACGCGATTGATTTGCATATCTCTCTACCGGATTATTCGCTTTATCAGATAGCATCTAATTCTTTTTTTCTTTTGCAATTATGAAATGCAAAGTAGTTGTAGTTGATAAATATAGAACTAACCACTTTGGAAAGTACAAGGGTCAGGATTTATATAGTTGATGAGAAATTTGCTAGGTTGCTTAATTCTTCATTTTTCATTTGTGTGAAACTAAAATAATCAGTGAACTATTGGTTCTCGAAGACGCTGATTCCGATTCTACGGTCAACATCGAAAAATTCAAAATGCCAGATCTTATAAAGCAACCACTTTTTTTTTTACTAAATTTGACTTTTCGCCATTAAAAATTTTTACTTTTCATACTGGATTTATACTTAACGGCCTCAAATACCGACGTATATAAAATTTGGTTTTAATCCAATGAAAATTGTTGTCAGAACCAATTGGTTTCTAAAAAAGGTTTATCAACAACTTATTACGTCAAACCTATAGTGCATTACAATAGGCGACTGTAAAATAAAATGTACCTATAGTACTAGAAAACTATGAAAACAAATGAAAAAAAAACTATGAAAAACGGTAGCTGCTGACGCCTCTCATGGACAGAACCATTTTCCAAATTTTCAGATGATTCGATAAATTTCTGTCAAAATATACAAGATTGTGAGATATATGCGATCGAACAAAAGAAATTTAAACAATGAGATCCCGAGTGCAAAACAACTCTAATCCACAATATGCAAATGTTTAATTTACATGCTTTGATTCAGCCGAAATACAAAGTTATCGAGTATACAATTCGCATATCCATGAATCTCGCACATATCCACATCCATAAAGTGTTTATATTACGAGCGTTCAGATAGATATTCGTGTAATATCGGCTGAGCGCTCGCATGTAGCGGACGAAATCGCGTTTTGTGCATATACCTATATCGACTCCAGCGGCTTGTGAGGCACAAAAGGCTCGCGGGGAGGCCGCGCGACTTTGCACTTCTTCCCTGATAATGCAATTGTCATTCTGATCAGTCTTTGAAAAGGAAACGAGGTACACACGAAGAGAGAGAGAGAGGGAGAGAGAATTCCATTATCCGCCCGCTCGTAATGGATATATATACGCCGCGGAATATTTTGCATCACGGTCGAATTATATTATCTTTATATATGCGTACTTTCTCCGCCTCCCGTCTGCATCGAGTTAAATAGGTATACGTACTTTGCGCGCAGTGTCCCTTTCGCGGCATGATAATTTGCTGGCAAGTTATCTGTTTACGTTACTCGATCAAAATGGAAAGTTCATCTTCTCAGCTGAGCATATATACGGCGCCTGACATGTATATATATATATATATATGTGGGAGAAGAGCGAATACTCGCGGAATCCCGGCTGCACGCGTGTCTCGTGTGCCTCTTTGGTAAGGGAAATCATAAGCTGCTTTCGGTGCGATTTTTGTTTGTTTTGAAACCGGACGGATTATGGTAAAATTTTGTTCTGTCGCGCTGTTCCTTTGCATTATTATGTAACGAGGCGAACGGGAAGAGTTTGACGTCACGTCGTAAGAGTTTTACCCGCGCGTGGGATATAACCCGAGGAAAAAGAATGAATTGATTATAAGTTTTAATTTTATTTTTCACCGAGTTCTTTTTTTTTTGTTGTGACCTAGCAAGTGTATGATATCGATTTGCGCGTCTGTAAAAATTTTAATATATAATGCCAGTTTGAATTTTAGCTGCGGGAATCGTATTTCGCTTTCATTTACTGACGTATTTCGCGTCGCAGCCCGAGCTTTTAGCTTTTTTAAACTTTTAATTCTTTCAGCTTTCGGAAAGTTAAATTAAATTTTCATCAAGCTGAAAATATCATTTTACCGCGTACAAAGTTGCGAATTTTTAGATTTTATTTTTTTTTTCTTTTACTTATCGCTTATGAAAGTGCCCAGAAATTTTAGCGGGTCATTAGTTAGTCGTTACCCACTTTATTCAAACTCGCTAGTTTCTAGTTCGCGTTTAGGGTAATAACCACGTTAACAGTCGGCGAGTTATCGGAAAATATCGTACAAAAACCGGTTCAATTTCAAAATCTAATGCACAACTAATTTGATCAAATATATATGTATATACATCAATAATAACATTTCACTATTTAATCTCTCCTCGATATTCAAAGAAAAAAAAAACTTAAATACGATGATCTAAGGGAAATACTGCGTCATCACCTACTATTTATTTTCATTGCCATAAAAAAAATTTTCCCTACAACAAAATCCAGGCAAAATTCGCAGTACTGATCCTACATAAATCACCGATAATTTGTCATGGCTTTTTCTCTTTAGCCTTTATCCTCAAACTAAAGCGGGGCTTGCCATTAACGACCAAAAACGTTAAGCCAAGCTCCGACGTGCACAGCTATATACGAAGATTCACAGGGAACACCTAATTCTCCCTCCTCCGACTGCATTTTCGGACTATCTCTAGATGCGAGGAAAAAAAAAACACATCAAGGAAATACGAAAGTAATCCCTGCTTCAGGAGCTCAGGGAAGTGGTCAGAAAAGAAGAGCGTACCTCTACTCCAATGATAAAAGTAGGTAGTAGAAATAATACATTGATGAATAAAATTGTTTGCAGATGAACCAAATAACAACATTATTTTTAAAAATTTTAACTTATCAACACATTTTAATGTAAATAATTGACTTAAAATTTTTTAGACATAAAATTAGTGCTCCAGATGTAAAATATTCCATCTACCCTGATAATATCAGGAAAAAAAAAATGGCGTAGCAGCGCGACAATGGAAGGAGATAGAAAATCAATAAGTATAATAATTACTTCTTGACGCCCTTGATGGCAGCATCGGTGAAGATCCTAACATCGTCATAATCAGGATTTACAGGTCCGGTGCCACTGTATATGACCCTCTTTGCCGGCAGATTGATCGGCAGTACGACACAACTCTCGAACAGACTAGAGTCGAGTTGGGCTGCGCAATAAAGTACCGACTTGAAAGGCTCGGGTTCGTCGGAGCCTGGTGGTGTCGCTGATACCAGGATGATGGCATCGTAATCCGGACTGCAGATGTTTGGCTCGATCCTGACATCAGTCTGGATGTATCTGAAAGTACAATGAGTGGAGCGATGAGTGAGCGGTGAATTTTGGATGTTCAGGTGTAAATTCAGTTTGTTTGGTGAGAGCAGACTGTCAGGTTTGTTCGAATGACATTATATCTAGGATTTCTAATAAATCAGATTAGTTGCAGCGAAAGCAAAAACAGAACTTTAGTTTATCAGCAGTATGGTATCACTAAAACTTAATATTTGTCAAGCTTATGAGATATGCTATTGGCAATAAAATTTTTCACTTAAAATTACATTTCGGGTATAACGTTTATCCTGACACATCGAGGAATTCCATAAAAATTATTGCAATCCTCGTGCATTTTTATTACGAAATTTCCTGATTTTTTATGCGTTATCAAGATAAATGTTGTCAAATTAATCGATGTCTCAGGATTACCCACGCATTTTGATACATATTTTAGTTAAAAGCGATTTAATTTATAACTAATAACATTATCACAAATTTATACTAATACATAAAATTACTGCTTTAAATCAGAAAATAAATGGATTTTCTGTTCTATTAAGAAAAAAAAAACTATTATTATTCCATAACTATCAAGCGTTTTATGATATTCTTAACTATTTATTATAGAATTTGAAAAATATTTCCACATTAACTCATATATATATATATATAATGAAAATATCAGAAAATGCTTGTTGCCCAATTTCCAAAAGTTGAAAATCACCGAATCAGTAAGTAGCGCCGCACGGATATCAGACCAACGTTGGACAGGTATAGAGCGAGCACCCGAGACGAATAGCAGCAATTTTCTTAACGGTCCAATATAGGGGCAATACCGCAGCTCGATATATCATCTTTTTAACCGTACAGAGAAATGCAGCGAGAGAGAGAGAGAGAGAGAGAGAGAGAGAGAGAGAGAGAAAGCAAAAAAAGACCACGGAGATCCACAGATCGCAAGAAAATAGCTTAAGCCACGATGGCGCGCGGTCAAGTGAAATGGACCAATCTGTACGTGTACGAATTTTGCTTCCTATACACATGCACATTGTATATATATATATATATACACGTATATCGTAGGAGAGCAACGCGTACGTGCGTATTTCTCTACTTTGTACATTCGAAAAGATCAATACTGCACACAATGCGCGTCGCGCTCTGTGCCGGTTCTCTCTCTCTCTCTCTCTCTCTCCGGCTCTTGGCGTTTTGCGCGTTCGCCTACATGTATGTGTATAACAGACGCGATCCGAATACTCGGTGCGCGGAAGAGGCAACTATATACCTTATGGGACCACTCAGCGAAGGGGAGAAGCTGCGGGACAACAAGTAGTCTTGTTTGCACGTCGATTCGAATGCCTTTTATCGACTACTAAAATATCTGGGGATCAGTTTATGTTTAGGAAGTGGACAAGTTTTAATATCTCAGTGTCATTTAACGTGTGTAAGATGTTAAGAATTAGCAGTCTTCTAGAAAGATAAGGGTAAAATGTTTTGCTGTTGAACGTTTTACGTAAATAATTTCCGTGTATTCCTAAAAAGATAAAATTGAAACGATGCAAGATTTATACATTCGGTTTTTGCTACAATATATAAAAATACCAATAATTAGATTGAATTCATCGAAAATTTGCTCGACAGTTTTCACCAAAGAAAATTATGGATTAACTTGGAAATTTAATTAAACAATTTCCGCCCACACAACAGAACAAGCATTATTCCTTCTTTGTGCTGTGTGGGTTTAAGTTTACGCGAAAGTTAATCAGCGATTAACTTCGGGCGAAGGGTATGAAGTTACGAGCGAGTGTATCGCGGAGAGGCAGAAAATTATGAGTTCGGCGGTATTGGGGGGAGTCGAAACTTGGCGTGGGATGCTATTGCGCCGTATAAATTGTAATTTTCAAAAGCCACAAAGGTTTAGAGCCTATAAGACGGCTTGATACTACTTTCCGTTCATCGTTTCGAAATGCGATTGAAATAAAAGGTGGCGAACTCGCTTAGTCAGTTTTAAAGTTTTGGGAAATAGATTTTGATTTCTGATTTAAATCAAAATTAATCTGCGGTGCAAACTCGTCTATGAGTTATCTAGCAGTGTTTATAATTAGGATATTTTAGGTAATGTTATACATTGTAAGTGAATACCCAATTATTTCGAAGCCTTTGTAATTATGGACCCGCGAGTAACTGCAAAATTCTGAAAATTTATCTAGTCAATCAGTTATAAACTTTATTATTCAACTCTCAAATAATAATGTCAAACGCATGACTAAAAGTTTTGATGAACTTTTAAGATATGAACAACTGCTTCCTTTACGAAACATTTCAGCTTTAACTAAGATCATTACTAGCATTTTATATAAAGTTTTATTTTTAACGACTAACTTTATAAAGCGTAAGAGTATAGTCTAAAACTTTGTAGCAGGTAGTTTCTTAACTTTTAGCGATAATAAATTAAAGTCCAAAATGGTTTGTATGTAAGAATAACTCGTTATCATAAGAGTATTCAAAAATTCACGTAAAAGAGAAACACTTCTCATGTTGACTAAATATGAAAAAATGTAAAATGGTCTTTATATGTTGGTATAAGTTCATGTATAAGAAGGTACTTGTAATCCTATATCATTTGTCTAATTAAGTTTAATTGATTATATCTGCCTTATATTACAGAAGAGAAACGTAGATCATCAATTCTGACGTACAAATTATATTTTTTAAACCAAAATGTATTTGTTAGACACTAATATAATTATTCTTTTACGTATCCTATAACAGGGAAGTAAACATATTTTTTCTATCTCGTATTTTTTATACTAAGGTATATCTATACTTACGAAAATATGCAAACTTTAAGCTTCTATAACATTTGAAATTATTATATACTTAAAAAAAATTAAAAAATCCGTCATAATTATT
>UELU01121574.1:0-72272 GCA_900490025.1 Megastigmus dorsalis | reverse complement strand
TTCCTTTACGAAACATTTCAGCTTTAACTAAGATCATTACTAGCATTTTATATAAAGTTTTATTTTTAACGACTAACTTTATAAAGCGTAAGAGTATAGTCTAAAACTTTGTAGCAGGTAGTTTCTTAACTTTTAGCGATAATAAATTAAAGTCCAAAATGGTTTGTATGTTAGAATAACTCGTTATCATAAGAGTATTCAAAAATTCACGTAAAAGAGAAACACTTCATGACTCATGTCGACTAAATATGAAAAAATATAAAATGGTCTTTATATATTGGTATAAGTTCATGTATAAGAAGGTGCTTGTAATCCTATATCATTTGACTAATTAAGTTTAATTGATTATATCTGCCTTATATTACAGAAGAGAAACGTAGATCATCAATTCTGACGTACAAATTATTTTTTTAAATCAAAATGTATTTGTTAGACACTAATATAATTATTCTTTTACGTATCCTATAACAGGGAAGTGAACATATTTTTTTCTATCTCGTATTTTTTATACTTTATACTTTATACGAAAAGAATTAGAACGTCTTTTTTATTTTTTAAATAAGTAAATCAGTTTTAATGTTTGTCGAGATGACGTCACGCTATACTAAGGTATCTATACTTACGAAAATATGCAAACTTTAAGCTTCTATAACATTTGAAATTATTATGTACTTAAAAAAAATTAAAAAATCCGTCATAATTATTTTTTTATTCTCTGTATATTGCAGATAAAAACAGATTGATTTCATTCTTTATTTTACTTCCCTATTAGTCTTTATAATTATGAATGAGAATTCATTAAATATTTGATAAAAAGGAAATTGAAGTATTGGAAGTAAATCGTAACATATTGCAGTAGAAACAATTTTAAATCTGGTTGAATAAGTTGATATTTAAATCATTGATTCAAGGACTTTCAGTCATGTTTATTTTTTGTTATATAGGTAATCGTCGTTGAAACGTTGAATAAAAGTTCTTAAAAACTGAAATCGTATATATGATATTCCAATGTATCAAACAAAATGATGGATGTTCGAATGTAAAAATGTACGAATATTTTTAATAGAATTATATATAATTTAAATTCGATAAACCAAGTAAAAGAAACAAAAAAAGAAATCAATTCAATCAATGCAAGTCATTAAACTATATCTCGACAAGTTTTTAAAACCTATTTATTTTCATCCTTTGCAAACAAGAATAATTATAAGCTCTCTCATTAAAGCCTGAATAAATTCGCATATATTATAAGCATATTAACTGTCGTGTTATGTAATTCATAAAGCAGTGAAAATTTAAATGTGCGTAAATCAAATTTTAGTGCATAAAAAAGAAACATTTCCAGAATATCATTAGTAAAATATTTTTCTCAAAATAACGTTATTTAAAACATTTTTTCATAAATTTAAATACTATAGAAATATTTTGTATAATTGTAGAATTGGAAAGTCCTAAATTATAGTTTCATATCCTGGCTAAAATAAAAAAAAATTAAGTTTTAAATTAGTTTAAGCAAATAATTATTAAAATATTAAGTTTTTGTAATCAAAGTTTAAAGTCATATTTTTTATGGGGTCTGGCATAGCGGAGCAATAACATAAAATAGTAATGAATACAAATTAAAAGCAGCTACAGAACTTAGAGTAGGTACTTTGATAGTTTTAAATATTAGTAAAATAATTTATCGCACAAAATAAATTATTTGACATATCGCAGAACTGAAAAGTAAGTTTAAATAATACACGGCTATATTCCCCTTCTAATACTAGTACGTATAATCCTTCCAAAAATATTTGTGCATCAAACATCTCGTGAAATTCGTTTCAAAATGAATATAATTTCATGCATAAATTACTAGCTGTAGCAACAAACGTTGGTATATCAAACGTAGATAACAAGAGTCACCCCAATTAGCCAGTTTGTACACGAAACACTATGTCACACTTATTGCGTATTTGGTATAAAATTTTGATAATACATCGCACGTAACCCCTTTCGACATGCCCTACTAAACACATAAGAATATTATTGCGTGGTCATGTACAATCTTTCAATCATGTTGCATTGCGTTAATTAATTGTATGACCGACAACGATTATACGGATACTTCAATTATTAATTGATTAATATTCATAATTAAAAATTGACGCGATCAAACAAGATTGAGAGCTTACTGCTATCCAAAACTAAACTTCATAAAGCATAATTCATAGTTGATGAAATGAAACCGATAATTAATTCAAAATTTCCGTGTTGTCCATCGATTTTAATTCGACGACTCGGTGCATTAAGTACATTGTTTACTTCACAATTTCTAATCCTATCCAAATTTAAAGACCATAAAATTGGAAATTAAAAAGGCCATCGATGATTAGCTTTATCTCGTGTGGAAATCAACCGTAATAGCATCAATATTATTAATAACGCTCGATATCCCATAAAAGGTAATCGAAAATTAATCACCAGCTAAAATTAAGCATTAATCAAAGTCTATCCATCCGTAACCCAAATTACGACCCGACACTTGTCGCGCACAATCATCTCCCGTAGAGACAGAACAGCAGCCGAAAATAAAGTCGTTATCGTTGGCAACCGATTATTTCGCGGCGAAAACAAAAAAGAGAGAGAGAGAGAGATCGAAGCAGCAGCAGCAGCAGCAGCAGGGCCAAGTCAAAGCGAAATTCCGCACTTCATATTCGTTGCGCGGGGGTGCGATGCTCGATCATCCGAACAACGGCGGGCCGCTTATTTTCATGCTGAATTACGCGCTGGCCGGCCTGACGGATAGCCCCGAGGCCCGCTGCTATCCGATTACTGATAAGCAACAATTGAAATTTATGAAGTGCATGTGTGCAACTCCCTCTCTCTCTACCTTTGCGTTTGTGTGAGTGTGTCTGTGTGTGTGTGTACATAACGGTTTCGCGAACGATTCGTTATAGTTACCCCCCCGTACTGTACATACCAGCCAGCGATTTTATACGCGAAAGGGTCGCTGCCGCCGCCACCACCGCCGCCACTGCTGCTGTTGCAGCCCGAGCAATTTATCTAAATCTGCAGGGAACGCGAGCGCCGCTCCGCTTCAAAGCTGCGACGTGCGTGTGTGCGCAGTGCGAGGCTGTAAATCACTGAGAGCTTCGTTTATTGAACGCGAGTTGTGTGTATCTGTCTGTGTGTGTCTGTGTGTGTGTGTGTGTGTGTCTTTGCGTAATAAAAATTAATATTGAGAAAGGTCGAGTTTCTCAGGTGTAGCGCCGGCTGGCGATATAAGTCAAGGGATAAAGTATGTGCCGCTGTAGTGGAATGTTTCGGAGATACGTGGAATCGTGGGCGTTGCTTGAAAAATTGATTAAATCGTACGATGCGCGCCGATTTAAATTAAATACCGTTTAGAAATATTGTAAGCACTCGTTCGAGAGCTGAATGTTGTTTGAAGGCGAACTGTGGTTCGGTCTGACCACAATGGACTTAAACGAAAGGTGGGATTCGATTCGCTCCCGATTGTTGGTATTTTAAATAAAATATTTGCTTGGAATACCGGCCGAGCGGCGGATTGTACCTATTAAACTAGTGACTTTGTTTTACTTGAAAAGGTAGTGCAACTAGAATCTTTTGATACTTGGTATTCTTCAATCAGTCCAACTCAATAGCTTTGCGGAAATGTTTAATTAGTTAATCTAATCGAAAAATAACTTGAACTTAGGTGATATTAACTCTTAACTATATATGTGTACCATGCTGAATTATAAAATTAAATTATTTCTAGATAAAAAGTACGGGTAAATTAATATCGAGGGAATTATTTTATTTTATAGTTTAAAATATTTACGTTATCCCTGTGAAAAAATGGATCTTGAACAAAAATTATAGTATAAAGATTATTAATTTTATACTTATTTCTTAGTTTAATCTAGATATTATTAATATTTGAAAATTTAATTAAATTCTTTCTTGATCCGACAGATTATAATTTTAAAACAATTTTCATACGAATCTGAGAGATCTGGACTTTGATGTTAAGTGATTTTATCATATAACTATCATATAACTGAAAAATATCACATATAACAATAAAGTATCCATAACCGATGCAAAATTTGTTCTTTATTTTTTATAATTTCGAATATACTTATTCAATGAAATAAGAAATAAAGTATGTGATATTTGTGCAATAGTGAGTTATTGTCACATTTTTTGTTTTAACTAATCTGTATTAATGGCTAAATTCTCATATGACAATAGAAACTTCGTTCATGATTATATTTGCAGTCAACAAAAATGAAGAATAAGGTTATCGTTATGAATAATGAAATTTTTTTTTCCATTGTAACTAGTAGCAATAAAAGAGTCAAATAAACCGATCATATAATTAGTCAACATATTACTTATTATCAAAAGAGTCAAAATATTATCACCTTTTTAAAATCTTAACTAACTACGTAAACGTAACAGGAACTTATTTTTTCCTATTATGTTTACTCACTTTTCAACTGACGATCATATATCAATAATAAAACATAACAGTAAACGTTTACTATCTAACATAACCTTTATAATAATTCGATGAAAATCATGTAGAATACTTAAATCTGATAACCGAATGCCACTTTAAAAAAAAAATTTAAAAGATCGCATGAAACTATTCCAGCAGGAAAAAAGCCCAGTCCAGATCCCTCACCCAGCAAAAAAAGCACAGTATATAAAAAAAAAACACATAAATATATCAAGCCAGTACGTAGAGCAGTGGTTGGCGGGCAGAGATATCAGCCTCCCAGGCAGTAGTCTGGATGCGTAAGCTGGGATGCTCCACCTAGACGCAGCTGCAGTAGGTCGCCTGCAAAAGTGCAGCGCTCGCACGCCACTTTCCGATTGGGAAAACTGCCGGAAACTCCTTCGTCCTTCTCCTCTCCTTACGATGCTCCAACATCTCACCTCGAATCTGCCGAGTGAAAACAGCCCCAGAGCAGCAACGGACGACATCTACCTCTTCTATCGCACTGTTTGGTACTTATGCTTGTTCGCTTTGTTTTTTTTTTTGTTACAATAATTTTGTTTCTAAGTGCTCTATTTTAGCGCGAGCTGAAAAAATGGGAAACAGACGAAACAAAAGATAGCGATTTTCCTTTTTTTTCTTGTTTTTATTTTTCAGTTGGAAGTAGGTAATCTAGGATTTTGCGAGAGCGGATGGTTGTGTGGATTGTATACGAGTGAGGCTTAAGTTGGAGCAAGCTGTCGTGTTTTGTGCCGGAAGAAGATTATCTTGAGATTGACTGTGATGGGGTTATTTTGAAAACATTGCTTTTTTTTGTCATATTTGCTATAGAAATCGATGAGGATTAATCCTTGCGTCAATCATTCGAGTGTGTAACTAACATTATGCATGACAACTTTGAAGGTTCAATTTTTCGGCGGTGCTAATAACTCGATGACAGAATAATACTATTCTGATACATTTTAACGATTTATTAACATGTCTCAGAGCAGCAGATTTTTATTTTATATATTTTAAATTTAATTATTAAACTAAAAATAATTTTAAGAAAATCTACCCTTTTATGGTATTTAAAAAAATCATCGTTATAACATATAACTATAATATATACATAATACAATAAGAATTATAATTATTTGTACAACTAGTTATATTTACTTTTTCCCATAATCCAAAATCCCTTCTTTTAAAGCTCGATCCACTGTCACACATTATGTACATAGGCGAATAAATAAAAGTATTTGGGGGAGCAGGAAAAAGTAATATAGTAACGGAGGTGTTGGATTAGAAAAATCGATGTGTCAATAATGGCAAATAAACAAGAAATAGACAGGATAATGTGTTGGAGGAGTAAGATTAAATGGGGGGAGTGCAAAGAAACCGATACGGGAATACAAGCACGTATAAAAGGCATAGCACTAAATTTATTATAGAAAATCCCACTATTCCAAGTTAGGGATTAATCGCGGATAAGGTTTAAACGCGAGTTTTAATGCATGTTAGAAATGTACGTGCAGAATTTGTTGCTGTTACTTTACTACAATAAAGTGTAGAAAACTGACGTAAAAGTTTTTCGATTGCCCTGAAAACTAATCATTCAATTCTGCCCTAGGTAAATTTCTTCTATGGTTTTATTAAATGTTCTCTATGTTACTTGACACAATTATAACAAAGTATAAATATTCTACGTCATGCATTGCCAATAAAGTGTTTATAAGGTCAAATATTCAGCAGTGCTATGACTTCGATACAAATAAAATAAAACTTTAAGTTTCAACAAATTATAATCTAACTATCCTACTTTTTTTCCTCGTAATAAACAATATGAAATGCTTAACGTTAGCATTAACAATGTGAAGTTTAATCGTAAAATATAAATTTAGTTTGTAAATAGTTTTATTTTCAAAAAATTCATAAAAGAATTTAGTAAAAAGCGAATACACTTCACTTTTCATATCTAATCTTTTGCCGTATTAATTGATTTAAAAGCATCCATTATGCAGCGTAAAGCATTCTTCACTCATGACAGCGAAACTGATAAACAACAATGTACATTGTATCAAGTTCGCTCGAATCTTATTAAAAAAGAGAAATCCAAATATATAAAATACGCGGATAGAAAATAATAGTTATTTTATTGTTTAGCACAATGTATTTGAAGTGTAATGTTAATTAAATTTAAAATTTTCGAATGTAAATAAAAATTAAATAGCCTCAAAGACGTATTAAAAATTATGTATATGATTTATGAGTGCAAAGAATCATGCAGACGCAACGGATAAAATATCAGTGTGCAATGCAGAACATGAAATTTTTCCACGAATATAAATAACTGCAAAGTAAACCTCGTCAATATAAAAAATAAAGCGCAAATATCGAAACCGTGCGAGTCAGTCGTCTCTTCCTCAAACAATCTAAATCGAACGCGAAAATAGAACATAACGCGGGAGCGAAAATTTGTAAAGGATAAAAGACATAGAACAAGGCATATACTTACTTAGGTTCCATGACTTGTTTAGGCGAGTTTTTCCGCAGAGAAGAAGGAAGGTTAAATCAGTGGGCTTCGGGCGCGCGGGCAGGTTAACCGAAATCCGTGCCCTGGAGCGTCAGTGCAGCTATACAAGGACGGCACCGGCAGCGGCGACACCAGCCGTAAACAGCGTCTGGATATCCGATCTTACCGGATTAGCGCTGCCCTTTCGTGTGTATTCCCGTTGTCGATGGGGGTTTATAACCTTGAATGTGTGAGAGAATGATTGACTTTGACGGATGATCGAGATCCGATATAGAGGAGAGAAATATATGACAATCGAAACTTTTTGCGCGGTGTTCGCACCCGCGCGAAATTAGAGACTGCGGGGTGTGCACGTGCCACTGACTAATTATAGCTTGGAAACGTTGCGATGCGTCGGGCGAATCTACCGGTTACGTACAACTAGTTTTTTAGAATTTGTTGCTTTTAAAAAGAATGTCGAAGCTAAATTTTGGTTCTTTCGTACATGATGACATTGCGTTTACGAAATTATTATTGTCCCCTGCGTTGACTAACTTTTTCTTGAAATTCAAATAGAATGCTCAAAGTAGGAATGACCGCATTTTAAAGTTCAGGGACCTCTTGAGACTTGATTTTTACTGCATGCAATTATCACTATCATCGATTTTTTAATAATATATTAAAAAAATTTAACATTATTTTTCATGTTATTGTTTTAGATTTTATAAAAAATACGCATTGATTCCATTAATAGATTAATGATGGAACTTGGACACACGTAGGCTCATATCTATCATTATGTGACGATAGAAAAATGTTCGTCGTGATAAGGAAGTAAATCGTTGAAAATATTTAATGAAGTTTAGTAAGATACATATTCTGCTTTAATTTAAAATGATTTAGGCCGTTTATTTTAACATAATTATTTTTTTTAATTTAATTTTGTACGTGAGTCCATAATTTTAAATGCTTAAAAATATTTATTTAAAAACTGCCCTTTTGGATTCACTAATCTAATTGCCTTGAATAGAATCAATGTTATATATTATTTTTTAATACTAACTGTTGCTCTCTAAAAATACAATAAAACTCAATTAAAAAATACAATGTACTCAAATTAAAAGCATAGCATTTGAAATTATATATAATCTTTTATTTTCTTTATGTAGATCTGAGAAAAAATTTATCTTGGATAATTTATAATTTCTTTTATTATTTTCAGCTGCGTTCAACAGATGTTTCGTATTAAATTTTTTTCATCTCGAACAATATTTTGCTTAGGTAAATAATTAAAAAAAGGTCGGTTATTTATTAATTTAGCTTTTATCATACAGAGCGCACAAAATTATGAACTTTATTAAATTATTACTTAATTGGAGTACTAATTTAACTTTAATGCAAAGTGAAAGACATAACTTAATTTTTATCTTGTCTGTTTTACTGAAATAATGAAACGAAAGACAATATATATATATAAATGATGATATCTCAGTTTTAGTTAAAATAAGCTAGTGGAAAACGTTTAATTCTTAACATTACTTGTACATAAAATATAGATTGTAATTATTTAGCATAATATTTTGTACATTCTTTTTAGAAAGAATTAAAATGAAATCCGTACCGCTTTCGGATGAAAAGTAATTTTAGACTTTCCTTGTATAAGTAGGAAAAAGAAAATTTTCCGTCGAAACAGACTGTTTTTAATTATTGCATTATCTTTTCTTCCTTCACACGATAAAATTCTCTTTTAAAAATGTTATTTTCTTATTTTGATAACAAAAATATCAAAACTAAATTTTATTATGAAATAACATTTATATTTTTTTGCGGTCTGGTTATTTTGGATAAATAATTGCAGTCGTTTATGTTATGACAGTAAATTTTAAAAGATGTAAATTTTTTCGTTGACACGACCTTTAGTAATATTTAGTAATAGAGTAGTAAAATTTCAAAAGGTTCGCTCGCAAAGCGTAATATTAAGAGTTAGGGGAGCCGAAAATCAACAATACGGCACTGGCATACTCGTCATTTTAGTGCAGTGGCCGATTGTTTGGATCTTTCAGTAGGGGGACTCGGGGTATTATGGCCACCTGACAATTATTAAAATACATTAAATGCAGTGACATTTAAAGATTACTTGATATTTTTAACAGAAAGTATATAAGTATTACTGAATACAATATATAGCTATAAAATATTCATTTGCATATAATATATAATTAAAAATAAACATTTATTTTGGAAAACCTTTTCTGGCTGTATCGTGAAGCTGAATGTTAAAGGTCCAAAAATTTTCCAAAGTTTTTGAGTTTGTAATTAAAAGATAATGAAATATTTATTTTTATTCATAATTCCAATGGTACATTATTTACACTATATGATTTTTTTTATGACAAATACTTTTAATTGTTTGAAGTGATAGATTTATTTTGCATAAAATACCTATTGTTTTTGTTAATAAAAAAATTATAGGTTCAATTCTACATAGCCATGGATATGCAAAACTACATGGTTTATTTGAGAAATAAAGTTATAACAAACTGTTCCACTTAATAATTTGGATTCTGTTCACTGGCACTCACTTTTCCGCTCAAATTTATTTTCAACCCTTCCGAAAAAAATATAGATAGGTACAAGCGGTAAACCAAAATAGAATCAACCTGATGAATACTTCAAGTCAAGGTCATGCAAACGGAGTTCCAAAATAAATTGTTTTGTCGCTACCAACTCAATGATTTAAAGGCCTTTAAAGTGCCATGTTTTCACGTGTGTGTGGCCATCCATCCATGACATTAGATAGTGTAAACGCGAGAGACACACCTGGAAGCCTGGAGAGAATGGCGACAAACTGGATGGTTTTAATAACCCCAAAGATGGCTTGCCATTGTCGTGCGCACATCCGCCCTCGCAATTGCTACATCTAACCGCGTACAATCCGCACAGTGCAGGAAAATAAAAACTCACCAAAACAACGAACAACGATGCTGCATCCGTTTGTTTATTTATCACCGGCGAAACAATCACTGCGTAACAAGAGTATTAACACTTGCTCGGCACTGCGCACACGCGGACTGCACACCGGCTGTAGACGACCGATGCTCCTATATATATACTTTCTTTATCTGCGTTCTCTCTTTCTCCCCCCCCCCCCTGCCGCTCTTTCGTCTCTCGCTCTCGTAGTCTTCCGCAGAGTCGTGACGTTGTCTCTTTCGGCAGGCTCGCCAACTGCGATACAGAAAATTTTGCGCGAGAGGCGCGACTTTTAATTGTCCAAGGGTTTTTTGTGTGTAAGTAGTTTTTCGGGAAGGCCAAAAATTCTTGTAGTATGCATTATTTTAGGGTTGGAAAGTAAACGCATGCAACTATTTCTATAATTTACTCTAAATTATGAAGATAGAAACAGACTAATACAGAAAGACATTGATTTTCAATCGGTATAACGGTATCTTTAGTTTTTAATTAATTTTTCCTGCGTAAGATTATTCGATAGTTAGTTTGAAAGAACTAACGAGTAATAGCGAATTTTTATAAAAATTTCAAGAGCTACTTTAACTTAGGCCAGATAAGTGCTGATGGAAATCGTATACCAAAGCTTCTGATTTGATTAGATAACGATATCATGAACATAAAGCTGAGTGTAAAAAGTTAAAGCGATTTAAAAATATCATTCCATCATATAGGTAAGCATATTTTAAATAATTTTTTAAACGCACTTTTCATCCATGGTCACTGATGGTAACATCAAAAATTGAAATCAAGATCGTAAAATTTTACTCATCGTAATAAAAATGACATTTTATGTAAACAACAATATATTAATTTTCGGGGCCATTAATTGCCAATCATTTTCAAACGTATACAAATTGTTACAAAATGTCAATAAGCCTTATCTGTCAAATCGAGATAAATTTTAAACGATTTGACAATACCTCCAAACTACGCAAAATCGTCAAATCTAAAATAAAAATGCCATTCTAGTCTAAAAAAAAATGGAAAAAATCGAACCCACGAATCCACGTATCTCACTGGAAAATGCCCTTATACAGCGCGCATATACCCATCGGTACACGCGTACACAACAGTTAGCGCACATAGCGGCTTAATAACGAAAAAAAAAGTCTCGCCGTCTGGCATATACCTCATCATGCCTTTCCAAAGCCGTAACTCGACGTAAACGTCAATTCTATTCCCGTTTGAAATGCTGCACGTACACACACACACACACCATCACGGACGCAGACGTACAAGCTCACAAATGCGCGCGGAGCTGTCATTAAACGCTGGCTTCTCAATGCTCCTCTCTCTCTCTCTCTCTCTTGCTCCATTGTTGAGCTCGCGTCTCATCTGCGCAGCTAAAGGCAAACAACCGCGAATCTCTCTCTCTCCCTGCGCTGCTATCGTTTATATAGACTCACGTGAGCGCAGGACATTGTCGTGTTCAGAATTGCAATTTTCATGGAGTTGTCGCGCAAACGTCGCGTGTCGGTGTCCCCATCCATTCTTGTTGAATTCGTCTGCATTTTACGGCTTTTATTTTCTTTTTCTATACTCGTGTCCAAGCCTTCTTTTTTCGCTATACTTATTATCATGTTGGAGAGAATTTGGAATTCGATCGATGGCTCTGGTTATACCTTAACTTTTTGTAATGAAATAATTCTGATTTATTTGTATGCATAGGCCAGCTTGCGTGGCCCCTGTGTCTAGGCAACTAGTTGTATTCAACTCTCAAGAATAGCAGCATATTCAGGCGCCATCATAGACAAGATTCACAATTTATGTACATACGTTATTTTATTATGTTTAACAGTGAAGTCATTCATTATTTTCACAAGATCGAAACGAGAATATTAATTTAGGTATGGTCTTGAAGTAATTAGTCATAATTTCTAGGAAAACTTTAAGTAACTGTCAATATTTCTACTGCAAAACGCTCGTATTTGAGGCGATATTGATAAAGTAGTTTTTGAATACGTATTTTAGTTCCTTTTACGTAAATAATGTCGCAAAAAAGTCTATTTTTATAGGAATGTAACGTGTTATGAATAGTTGTTGTTGTGAACCATTTACTCTATTTCAAAGCAAATCCCTTGAGAATGAAAAGCAACAAAAACAGTAGAAGATAGAAGCTTATTAGAGCAATAAAAAGTATTTCATTTTCCCAGTTATTTTTCGCATATCAATTCCCATACAATCTGCAATCTTATAGTTTTTAAATAAATATTATTATGAATACCTTTAAAGACTGACATTGGCATATTAAACAAGTTCTGAATGTTCAATATCACAAATGCAATGATAACTTCAATTACTAACACATATACTTTTAATCAGAATTTTTCTCAAATCCCGTTGCATAATAATTTTTTCCACGTACAATCCTATCAAAATCTATTGAATGCATTAAGACAACTTATACGCTTCTTATCATACTATTTATTTAAAACAACATTTTCTATCCTGTCTTTTGAATGCTTTCAAACTACAACATAATCTGCACTGTTTGCTAATTATTATCCATAATTTATGCGAAACTCGCTTACGTATTCGTATATTCGTGAAAGTCGCTAAACAGATTCATCGCAACCATTAAACGCCTACATAACCCAATTGTTAGCCGTGTTGAAAAAGCACATTGTACAGGTCCGATCTCCTCGATAATTCTATTTGTAACGCTTGCTCGTCACCTACTATCTTTCTCTCTCTCTCTCTCTCCTCGTCTCCCGCGTTTCTCAATTTCCCGAGAACGACAAAACCGAGGCTCGCGTTTAGCACAGGGGCAAGATAACCCCGCGCACGGCTAATCCCGGGTTGTGCAGCCGATAATGAACACGCGGCCGCCTGTCCTGGCCATGAGGCGGAGGTGGTGGAGGAGAGAACAGAGAGTGAAGCCTCTCTGTACTTGGCGAGCGCCTCGTGTATATGGGTCATATTGTACATACGTATATCACCTGTATATATATATATATATGGCATGTGCATATGTAGTAGCTGCAGCGCTAGCCTACGGCGGTCGTTACCCCTCTCTCTCTTTCTCTCTCTCTCTCAGTCGACCAGAAGCAGCGGCAGCAACAGTCTCGCGCGCCCTGTTATAATGCTGGGCTAGTGAGCTACTCCTATATATATATATACGACCATTTAAGGCCGTGCATGCATGTAAGAACTGTGTGCGAAGTGCTGGACTATGCGGCAAAAAGAGGATCGGCGTAGAAGGATACCTGCCACGAGTTGGTGCGTCGACAAAACGAAACTGCACGCTCGATGATTTGTATTATTATTCCGCATCCGCGAGAGCTTGTATTGTATACTGTACACATGCGTTCGAATGTTATTTTGTCCGGTAAGTGCGTGTGAGCTGTTTGCGTCGACTCGCCGTGGAAACCTGTAGCTGTAAGCATATAATATGATCGGCTGCGGGAGTAGCGCGAGCTGACGATAATTTGGATGTGGAGAGCCGAACAATGGGAAGTTCGCTGACATAACATTGTAAATGGATGCGGATTGTGGTCTCTCTGTACGCGCCTGACTTTGGAGGAAAACATTGCCAATGGAATGTTGAAAAAGACAGTTACACACATACACGGAATGCATGGAATTTAGATAAAACATATCTTTATTAAAGGAATTATTCGTTACGAGAAGAAATGCGCATATTCGTCGATATATTTTTCATGGAGGTCTTGAATCTTTACAATATTTTTCAGATGCAACTCAATCGCGTCGGGTATTTTGATACATAGCCACAACTACTTATCCACGATATCGGATTACATCTCTTGCCTAGCGAACAACAATCCTGTTGACACTGAAATCTAACCCACCATGTGATGGTGCACAAGCATTTATATTTTACACGTTTAATCCGAGTGCCAATTCATATTTTGCTGGTATAAGTATTGCATCGATAGTCGTTTAACGCATGTTCACTCGTAGCTCGCGACTGTAATCTGGAATAGATCATGTTTGAAATTTTGGCCTTTAAATAACCCGTAATATAATTAACTTGATTATAAACATATTTTTCTGAGGCTGTCTTGTTTATTAAGTATCTTTACATTTTCTTAATACAAGATCCTACACTGCTATAAATAAAGAAATCTGTACATTCGAATTGCAATAACTCGATTTTCTTCCACAAACTATATCGTCGCTATCCAATAGCACAAGCTTTTATTAAGTCCTTCCATCATGGCAGCGAGTGCACACAGAAACCCTTCGTCGGTGAAATTTCGAATTAAGCAACGTCGGTAAATATTAGCATCGCCTCGCACGTGTCTGTGTCTCGCTCTCTCTCTCTCTGTACACGTAAATGTGAAAGCTTGCTTTGCTAATGTGTCGGTGGTGTGTATTCGTGTATCGAATCGCCGGAGGCTCGACTCCCCGAGCTCTCCCCCTTTTTTGCTCATTTGTGCAATATTACGATAGAGAGAGAGAGAGAGAGAGAGAGAGAGAGAGAGAGAGAGTTTAGGCTTATCACACACACTTTTTTCCATGTACCCCGCAGCTCGAGACTCTTTTTCCAACTCGGACATTTGAGTAAGCTCAGACACACACATAGTTTGGATTGACGTTCGCTTGAAATATAAAATACACGCGGGCGCTCAGACGTCGAGAAATTCCAGGGAATATTGTGAAACGCTTTATTTTCCATTATAACTTCTGCGCTTTTCAAGCTGAAATACACCGTATGCGTATATGTATTGGGCTCTTTACCGAAATTCTTGAATTATTCCATACCCGAAGAGTTGATACAACTTTAATCAACGTTTATTTTCAAAAGAATTTCTGCCTTTTTTGCATTCAAGTTGAATAGTAGATGAACGTAATCTAGTGGAACTTGAAGAATCGAACATCTTCCGATAGGGAGGTTTTCTTCGGATAAGCAATTATTGAAATTTCGTTCAAACAACGGAATCATACACGGCACGTACCAAAATACGCCATAAATTCAGGAAATAATAACATATACACGATGAAACATAAAATAAAGCATCATCGACGAAAGGACAATATATTTATCATTAAACATTGAAAATTGTTTATCGCGCAACAATGTTTGAATTAATAAAACAGCGATAGACCAAAGCCACAAAAAGCATCCTTTATAAAAACGAAACGCCTGCTGAATTTTAAAACTTCTTATAATAAGGTTTGCTGCACACGCGGCATTACCTCATCTCACCCACCCGCCGCAACGGGTAGAAAAGTTCTTTTTTCGTGATGCGCGCGCACGTGCACTTTTCTCTATACATGTCTGACTGTGTGTAAGTGTGTAAGTGTGTGTTTCAGAAATCTGCGGGGATGAAAACGCGATCCGCGGAAACCTAATCTCCCGCATAAAAGCCCCTTCACGAAAAGCACGCGTCCATCGTGTATATATGTATATATATAAGCGGGGGTGCACATGCGAGGGCCGAAGAAGACGAGGCGGAATATTCATTCATTCTGACATCGGGTATATATATATACCTACGCGAGCAACGTTTTTCTCTCCCTTGCTCATGTTTCCTTTTTTCTTGCTCCGAATAGTATTTGGGTAAGGATCCGCGCGATGCGCATCGTGCACAAATGCGGAACGGGAGTGTATATATATATGTAGGTATCGAGCGATGGCTTTTTTCCTGCTCGTCGTATGTGTGCACGTGTTATTTTTCCGTTTGCTCGCGGTCGAGCTTTCTTGAAACTTTAATCCCGAGAGCAGATTTTGCCTGTGGCCATGTGTCGGGTATTATGCGCATTTCTTTATGTCCGTTCGATTTATATCAGTGGGAGCGATTCAGTTATATGCGAGCGTTCAGTGCCGCGCGAGCTTCTCTTTTATCATTTGTTTTATATACGCTGGACCACCGCGAGCATACTAAATAACATATACTCACTCGGTTGCAGACCTACTTTGGTATTCGTTAGAAATGATATAAGAAAAGTATAACTCGACATACTGTGCATACGTGATTGCTTATAGTATTTTTAAGACGAAGCGAAATATTACAAATGTTTATCGATTTTTTCACTGTGCGTTACTGAATTACCAATGGAAAAGACTTGCACATCAAATGGAACATTTAATTGGAATTTCAACAAATTTTGTAATAATATAGATTTAATACTGGTATATTTGTGATGGGTTGGATGAAGGTACAAGGGTAGGATTGTGACAAATAAATAAATAACCAGAGAATCGTTTATTAATAAAAAAGTATACTTTAATGTGATCATGTACATCGTACATGGGTACTTTGTGTTTTTCGTTAACGAAGAAGACACTCTGCATTTTATTGCTCGATCTAGCAGATCGATAGTAATATATAACGTCCATTACAAACTCGCATTTTAGCGCATCAACCGTCCGTCGCGTACGGCCGATTGCCATATAAACTACCTACAATTAACATAATCGCAAACTACACACTAATCAATAATTACATATCAACAATATCAATGTGTTTCATTATTTTTTTTTCTTTTAGATCAGCCCGCCTCTCGGGCTTCCACGGCAGCTCCTCCTCATTCTTTAATATATATGTTTGTCCTATAAAAATGTCGCGCATTACGGAACTCTCTTAAAAAATATATATGTATATATATATGTGTGTGTGTGTATCTATTTATATGTATACGTCATTTTTCAGCGTCAACTTATAAGTTACAAACACTACTAATCGCATTCTTGAGTAAAACACGCTCACGTACATTTCTCATCAATAAATATGCATTACTTTAATTATCGATATACATCTTACAAAATTTATTTTTAGACTCATCTTTAGTTTTATACATTTATTGACTTATTTAATTACGGATAAACCATAAAATTCGGAGATACAATTGTGAAAAATTCCCGAAGCCTAACATTTGTATTGAGTCGTTATATTGTTTGGATTGAGTAAAATTTCATTACGTTATTTGTGCTAGTTGTTGTAGTAATGGGAGACTGATTGAGGAAGTTCGATAACGGACGAAATGTCTGCAACTTTTAATTAATCATTATACTGGTTTTAAAACTTATTCACAATTTTAAATCCATCATGCGTGCTAACTTTGTAACCACTTTAATTCATTTCACGGAAATGAAAAAAATGTCTCGGATTTTTCCATATTACTTCTAGTAAAGCTCTTATACGCATCTGGAATTCTGTTTGATTTTAAAATTGACCGAGTACGTGTACAGTAATTCATTTTGTTTATAAACAAAATTTCAAGTTCTGCAAATATAATCGAAAAATGAAATATCGCGAAAGATAAACAGAAGATAGCTTTACAATCTATAAAAATGGAATATTCCCGATTAATGTGCAAACAACTCTAAAACTCACACGCTGACCGACAGCGATTATTTAAGTAGCTTTTCTAAACACTTAAGCTTTGTAAAATATTAAGAAAAAAAGCTTTGGCTGAATTGCTGACTTATATAAATAAACCGAACTAATTAAGTACACTAAAAAAATAAATAACAAATTTCAAACAATATTATCATCAACAGCAAATTAAAAGAGAACAATAAGGGTCCTATACTATTTAAAATTATTCATAAATCATAAAAACTTTATAAGAATCGACTAAAAATTGCAGACTGCTAAGTACAGCTACTACCTTGGGGAAAAAAGAGAAAGGAGAGAAGTAGACGAAAGAAAAAAAAAGGTACAAGCGTCTCTTGTAAAAAGCTGGAAAAAAAAATGGTTGAAAAAGTGAGACAGAGACTGTGGGAGAAGGAAGATTTAACAATTTCCTTAGGCGACGTATACACACGCGCACATACACATGTTCAGGGAAAAGCACGGACCGGCACTTCTCTGGTCGCCTTTTCGCTCGTATATATACGTATACGGCAAAGTGGTCGCTCAACTCCAACGCGGAGGGAGATAGCAAGAGAGAGAGAGAGAGAGAGAGAGAGAGGAGAGAGAGACGAGCCGCGTGTTTGTCCGTGTGACGTCACCCTTATAGGCTTCGCCACTCTCTTTCTCTATCTGCAACTGTCTCTTTCTATATATCTCGACTTCTTTTTATCTCGGTGTCTCTTTCTCCTTCTAGTGCAGTTTGACAAACAGGCTGAGAGAAAAAGAGATAAAGAGATGGGAGAGAGAGAGAGGGAGGGAGAAGCCTAAGGCCTTCGTGTGGCTCACTGTACATATGCAGCGGCGTGTCGTTTGGAGTTGGAGAACTCAAAAGCAGAGAAAGAGAGATTGAGAGAGAGAGAGAGAGAGAGAGAGAGAGAGAGAGAGAGAAGCGAAAGAACGCACGTACACAAGTAGAGAAAAGGGTCTCGGGCCGAGATACAGGAAAATTCGCGCACACAAACGCGCTACGTACTCGACCCCCTTCTCTCATCATCTTTCTCCTGTCCCGAGAATTTAATTCTTAAAGGTACTGGCACTTAAACCGCTGCAAATGTGTGTTTAGTACAGGCGCGTACATGGTGAGAAATCGTATTGTACAATAAAAAACTTTTTAGCAAACCAAGAGCATACTGTATAAAAGCTATTAAAAATCAATAAATCAATTTTGCAACTGTACCAATAACAGCTATCAAACTGTATATTCACTGCAGTTGTGGTTGATAGTAATTATTGCAGGAAAAAGAGTTGGTGCCCGAGATTCTAATAAATTGTACAACACAATCCCTTTACATTTTGACCGCTTTACGAAGGAGTGATGCTATACTCAACAACCTTGGAAAATCAATTTCATTTGTAAATCGTAAAGATGCTAGTTTATTTTTTCTGTTAGTTATTGCAAAATGAATATTTCAGTGTATCTAGCATTTCATAAGAATGGCAGAATAAATAAATTTTCTTTGGACGATAAAAATGCTCGGTATTAAATTAAAAGTAGAATCTCTATTACATTTAAAACTGTGAGGGATACCAAGATTTTGAGTATTTAGTTAAGTGCGATATGAAAGACTGAAAATGATCAGTTAAAAATCAGATCTTACATTCAGTATGTTGTATGCAATGACCCTTACGTGGTGTTAATATTCGAGGCATTAAGTTGCCTGTAAAAAAGTCGCTGATTTTGAACGATTGTATTCAAATTCGATGATGCCGCAAGCATAATTAATGTCAGTTAATTTTCACTTGAACACACATCGATAACCCCTTTTCTGTATTGGTGATGCGTGATATTTACAATTTTTATCAACGTTAAGTTACCTAGGGGGGTCAAGAGGTTCGCAAGTTACGAAACAACTTTTTATCTTAACGATTTAGCTTGGAATGCACATTGCAACTCCGAAATTAAATAAATTATTTTGATACTAACTACTAAATCTAGCGCTAATTTGTAATGTATAAAAAGCAGAAAGTCATTACCTAAGACACTACTTCAGCAAAAACATGCAATGCGCATTCCAAGTTCAACATCTTTTAACCCATAAATTCATATCAAGAGATACTGAGGAAAATGTATCTCTTGCTAAACGAGTATCAATAATATCATATTCAAAGGAAATCCTTCTTATGTAGACTTCCTTTATAAATTTTAATGTAAGGCCAGTACGTTGCGTCTCCTTGAATTTTCCAGTTAAGCAATCCCTATATATACTCATCATATTGTACATTGAGCCGACGTATCAATCATCAAATACTGGTTATTATACACTAAACACTACCGACATTATCAGCGAATAATAATTAAAAAAAAAGAAACGGCAAAAACACTCCTATATCATTCACATTTAGTTTAAAATGAAACACTCTTTTTCTCTCACGCACATCAATCGAAAAAGCACCATATTTTCATCATCACTTAGCCGGAACGTCAGTCTCGGATCAAAGGAGTATTCGTAACCCCTCAAAGTTTGGTACCCTTTTGCACCTCATTCGTCACCTCGAGTGTGACTTTTTTCAAGGCGTCAAGCTTATCTACATAGGCATTGTCCAATTGCACCCTATGTTCCATTTTCTTTATATCAGATTTCAGTGAATCGTCCGTTAGACTAGTTGGTCCAGTTCCATTCACGGTGTTATTGTTTTCATTGAAACGCGAACTAGTAGCGAACAATCTTGGCTTTCCAGGCATTGCTCTCGACATTTTCAAGATGAACGGATGCAAAAGATGGTCCTCATATGCATCGTCCTTTGAATCAGCAGTCAGTAAACTGACGATGATTCCCACGACAACGGTTGAGATGCTTCCTATTAGTGCATAGTACATGTAGGTGATTCCGTAGATGTTATCAAGGACAGACTCAGGAGTTTCTTCATCAAATAGATGATCCTTGGTAGCACTCGACCACTGCACAGGCATTCCGTCCTTTGCCTTCATGAGGTGCGATGAAAAGGTATCGTTCTGACAACCCTCCGTAGACAATGGCAGTGTCTCAGTAGGAATGTCCAGACTCAGACGTCCAAAAGTTAACCAAAGAGTCGTCACGTGACTGAAGATCATACCAGCAGACGCTCCCTTCCAATTGGCACAGGGCACTAACATAGCCAGTACGAAAACACCAAGAAGTGGTCCAGATGTAGCAGACGTCATTAACATCGAAGATTCGATGACACCAGATAGCATACCGACGAGGAAACTCACACCAATGACAAGGAAACCATACAAGATTGCGAGCAATTTAATGATTTTAAGCTGCTGAGTGTCTTTGAGATTCCTCATCGCTGGAATTTGACTGAGGAAATCTTCGAAGGTGACAGTAGCCAGCGAGTTGAGGATGGAAACGGTGATTGTGAGAGAGCTGTTGAAAAGTGTGGCCATGACCAAACCCAAAAGTCCTGGGAGGTAGACGAACTTGTCCTCTACGTAGAAGGGTACGATCTCATCGAATTTGGCGGTGTAACCCAGACTCATAGGATCGCAGTCTGCATAGTTAGCGAAGATAACCATACCTACGACCCACGATAATGAAAAGAGTACCGTGATCACAGGGATGTTAGCCATCATTGTTCTGAAAAGAAGATGAAATAAATGTTTGAAAAATTTCTACTTTTTAATGTGAACAATGTACTTTTACAATCAATTTGTTACTGAGCATTAATTTACAAATACGGCTTTATAAATTTTAAAAATCCAATGCAGGTAAGCTGTTAATCTTACATTAAAATAGAACTTTGGTTATATTTGAAACCTTTAAACTTTGTGTATCTAAAAGATTAATTGTTGCATGTTACAAAGGAAACTGGCGTTAAAAGTTATCAGAGTGTAAAAAAGTTTTTATCATAATTCATAGAAATTGATACGTACTTGACAACTTTGCTGCGACTGCTCATGCTGCAATAACGCTGAACAAAGTTTTGCTGGCAGCCAAAGATAGAAAGGCTCATGAAAAGCTGACCCAGAATCGCCGATACGGTGGTAACTCGAATAGTGGGATCCATATCAAAGCTGTGGAGAGAAAATTTATATGAAAATCCTCGCCAAGTGAAAGATACACTAATTAATTCGGATCGCGCGATTTAAATGAGGGGAAAACGGCTTAACGTAATCAAGGAAGTTAGTGGATTTACGTACTTGAAAAAGTCGAGACGACCGCGCTCGCTGGTGACATTTACAACTGTACTAAATCCTCCGGCATCGACGGTTCCGTGAATTATAATCACGACTGAGACTCCAATCATCGTCAGGCCTTGGATGACGTCAGACAGAATAGCTGCTTTCAGTCCACCCTATATAAAACATACAAATTTATTCATTCTATGGATCTACTGACATTACTTTCTTCGTTAAGGAAATAAGAGAATCACGTGTACGCGATTTATATGTTGCTTTGATAAAGAATGAACGTAAATAGAAATTACCATCAACGTGAAGACGATCGATATGGCGGTTATACCACAGATGCTGGCCCAGTAAGGAAGACCGATCACAGTTTTCAAAGCGACGCAGGGTGTAAATACCGTCACTGAGACGTTTAAAAGACTTCTTATGACGTACGAAAAGCTGGCGAGGCATCGCACCAATTTCGATTTAAACCTGGAAAAATGATAAGAAAAAAAAACAGATTAATATTACGTAAAATCATAGAAGATCTATTGAAAAGATGTTTTACAAATATCAAATGAGTTTGCGGTAAGCTAATAATAATTTAGAAGAAACAGGAGCCTTCGAAGTATTACCAACGATGTTATAATAATACTACAACGGTTTATGGGTGTTTAAAATATTGCATAAAAAGTCTTTGTTGTTACAGTGAATTTCTATAATTGTGTAAAATCATAAAACAAGATTTATCTATATAATTAAATTTCGCTATCAATAGTAAAACGTATCTGAAAATTGCGAAATTTTCAAGTCTAGTTTGCAATTTCTCCGATTCTTTGTTACAAGAATGAAAATTATTCATGAAATTGCACCTCGATTGTTATCTGCGATTCAATATTACTTGGATAACAAAGAAATATAGTAGTTGTTGTGCGAAAAGCGTTTCATTTGGAATTCAATTTTTACACACAAAACAGAGAAGTTCACCTTCAGCATGCAAATTTTCAAGTCCAACAATTGTTCAGTTTTTTTCATAAGAGCTGCGATAAAAACTTTGAAATTATCTCCCGGCCAATAAAGAGCCAAAGGAGCGCCGCGGCCGTCTTCATTCTTATTACAAAGTTTTAAGGATTTTTTCGCTGTCTCTCCCGCCAAAATCAGAGCATATACGGCAATATGTGCTAAACGCTTATACGGCCATGCGATATTACGACTTTGTTTAGCGAGAAAAATTTTAATTGGGCCTTGCGAACAATGCCGAACGCGCGGCTGTTCGCAGCTGAACTATACGCGGGGAGGGAATGAGTCAGTGCAGCTGCAGTGTTTTGTAGGCGCAGTTATTGATTTCAGTCGTTCCTCATTATTTGATTACAGTTACACATGAATTTTCATGAAAAGTCATTTTACCCGCTTCTACGAGATATATTCAATTATACACGTAACGTTGCGTCAATTTAACGTACCACCTAACAGGTTGAATGCGGCGCGTAATTCATAACGCTGTCGTTAGAAATTTCAGTTTAGATTTATCTTCCGCCTCGGTGTCGAGCGAGTTCCTATATACATAATTCGATATACGAAAAAAAAAGTCGCTCGATCGGTATTTCCTAGCTCCCGAGTGTAATCTCTTATCTCGCGGTATACGCATCGGAAAAAGGCATTTTTCTCGGAAATAATAATTACAGGCTAATCGCGCACCTGATGCCCATTAGTCACACTACTTTATATATGTGTGTGTATTAGTGCGTCTGCGACAAATCGACAGTTGGCTGCGGTGCAACGACTCGGATCATTAAAATGTCATTAAAATATTTGATTGTCATTAAATCGAGACTGTTATTTCGACATTTCGGTAATAGTAAATAAGCCTGGAGGATATAATGATGAACCAGTAAAATGTAAGCTAGAAAGATTATGAAGAAGTAAAATTCTCAATTTTTTCAGACGAAAGCGTTGGAGCTACGAGAGTTGGCACGTGTGCGTAACTCGTAAGTTATATTTAAATGCGATTTATATAAGACTTTAGAGCTAAATTTGAATGTCAATTCGTGCTGTTACAATAGTTTTATACTCGTGATGTATACGCATAAAGACTGAGCTATAAAAAAACATGGAAGCTTCGTACACTTAAAATTCATTGTAAAATTCCGAGAAAACGAAGCCGTTAAAGCTTCTTTCCGTAAGGAAAAAAGAATCGTTTTAAATTAAAATTGAAGATATGCTGATGTATGTCTGTGTATTTTCCTCGCGCCACTTGTAATATATTTAACATATCACTTATTGAGAGACAATGTAAAAAAGTGGAGAACATATCCGTTCCCATAATTTTTTAGGTCAATGACAAGTGCAGAACAAAAATGCATAACAATGTAAAAAATTTCTTCAATTATTTACAAAAGTATGAATAAATTTCAGTATAATAATTAGCATGCCATTTTAATATTCAACGAAAATAATAATTATATATTAGCCATAAAATAATTCAGAACTATTCCCTTTTATGAATATATGAATCGCCTTCGCCTAATATAATGACTTAAGGATCGAAAAAATTTCTGTTCATCCTCATACTGCCTCAAGATAAGAAGCCAAATATTCTTTTAAACTTTTCAACACTCTTAGTAGTAACAACGCGATTCATCATCTCGTTCTTTCTTGCTACGCGAAGTTTTCAATTCGATTAATTATGTCGAGTAGTGACGCATTTAAGCTGTTGAGAGTACTTTTTTACGATCGAACCACGCATTCGGCGAGAATGCGACCCTAGGCTGGATTTTTAAAGCTTTAAATCGAGGCATCGAATATAACAAGACTCCGTTTTATTTCGTTAAATGGCGAAAGAATAATTGTCGTTATTTTACTAATTCTGGTAGGGTAATTTAAAGGGACTATTTTTAAACATAGTTTCTTTTATAGTGAATACAGAATGTAGAGATCAATTATTACATTAAATGAATTTCACGTTCTGTACCTGTGACTTTTCCATCTACATGTGTCTCTACGACAAATCTGTCATAAAAGAGATAGCATCAACTATTACGTATACAAAGTTCCTATTGTTCTTGTAATAGCGGAAACACTTTTGTACTCAACATTTATTGCAATGGAAAGCACTGATTGATTCACATTTTACTTTTACGTGCAGTTACTTTATACGCAAATACGAAATTAACGAAATACTTGAGTATTTATTTATTTTATTTTTTTCCATAGTAATGTACTATGTGCTCAAAGTTATTTTTCTTACATTTGAAAGTTATTGTTATACAATATTTAAAGTTGATATATTCAGGTCATACAAATACGTGCTGTCCGGAGGTATGCAAAATCCAATTTGAAATTATCTTTTCTGCTCTTTGAAAACGTGATGTATTTCTCAAATTCAACGAGTACTTACACTGCAAAGGTATTTATTTTGCTAAAGAGTAAAAATTATGGAAAATTTAGAATCAGCGTGTTTATGAAGAAATTCAGTTTCCGAGCTTTAAGCAAACTCACGCATTTAATCGCGAATTGTTTGCATGGCTCTTAATTATTCACCATTTTAAGCAATTAAAAATATGCGCATTGCGCACGAAGAATGATTCATACGAGAAAGAAAACAGTTCTTACGTGACTAAAGTCTTGTCGGAACACGAGGAAAAAGCAATTAATTATAAGCTTTTATCCAAATATTTCTAACAAAGTGAATGCTTATTACACGCTTTTTTTAACTTTAGGAAATACTGCTTTTGTAATGCAATATTATTTTTACGTATAATTATGATTTTAAATCTCTAAAATGATGGAAATCTTGCAAAAGTCACGCCGGATTACCATTTCCATCATTATTATAAATTTTTCAGAAATTATTGCTACTTATTTTTTTCATAACATATTCCTGGTCCGTATATTACGATTCTACAGTTGCATTTCACTTTGCTGAAGGATGAAAGTTTTTGCATGGGCTCCTGATAATAAGGATTTACAACTTTTATCATGACGTCTGTGCATAGGGAGATAAAGATGGTCTAGAAAGCGAAAATGAGAGAGTCGAGAAAGAGAGTAAGAGATAGAGAAATAGAGAGAGAGAGAGAGAGAGAGAAGGCGCGCAGAGCAAATATACGCGCACGTGGGAAGCGCAAAAAGCATGCAAGATGACAAAAAGTCAAATAAAGGATATAAAGTAATAAAAGGGAAAAAGCCAAGAATCATTCTGAGAATAGGTAAAATCAATAAGAAGGCAGAAAAAAAGGAAGGTCGGAGAAGAAAGAGCGCATAGAGCAGATCATACTCGTATAGTCCTAGAAAAATGAAGGTGACGTTATTTTATTGCCTATCGCGATATAATATTAAATTAATTCTTAACAGTTAATTTTTTGCGCCATCATTTATACAGTCGTATTTTATCTTCATTATCAATAATTGAATATTATCGTTATGTAATTATTATTAGTTACAGTATTATAACCACAATAGTTAAAATGTTAATTTAACAATAAAACTACAACAAAAAAAACTTGTTTCGCAAACTGCCAGTGCAATAAATTAATTCAGTATATGCAATAAAAAGCAATTAAAACAATTATAAAGTTTTATAATTCGATGCGTTTGAGAAAAATAAAGCCGTTCCGTTTCTCATTTTTCTTTCTAGATTCCACTAATCACTCGCAGAAATCCGCTAATGATTTTCTTCGTCATGCGAGGAGAGAAAAAGAAGGTCGGGGAATGGAGAGATCAAAGAACCGAACTGCCATGAACGCTGGTGCGATGCAGAAAAATGAGAGTAAAGTAAAGAACCTCGATAGACGTCATCACACTTCACGGACGAGCAGAGATGGACAGCTTTGTTGCTCGTGTGTGACATGCACATAAGCTTTTTCTTTTTTTTTTGCTTATTTAGGATAAACTTTTACTACCGTTTATTATTTTACAGCCGCCGCGATTTGCGCTCGCGCGCACGCGCGCGTCTGTTGTTTCTATGTATAGATTTCTCGCAGACTGGGTTATTTTTAGTCCGCTATGTTCTTTTTCTTTTATTTTTTTCATCTTTAAACGCGAAATAAATTATAAGCGCGTTTATAAATGCGTATTATTTTTATGAATAGGATGGTTCGTATTATATATGTGCTCCTTTTGTACGGACACGCGCAAATTACGGCAAATTGCAATCCACTTTTAAAAAATGCGCTGCAGCCTACAGTTTGTTAAACAACCGAAGCGTCGAGTATAAACAACCAAAGGCACTAATCGTTGCATTAAACAAGATGAAAAAGTGTAAGTGATGCTCAGCTCGCAGCTGCAACCCCCACCCCCTCTTTATTTTTCATAGTTTATCGAAGATGAGGCGCTGCCACCTTGACTTCCTTTGCAAAGTTATTAAATTCAATTATACGGAAAGCCGAGTGTGTATCATCGCGTACTGCGGCGGCTATTATTTATTAACGTAATAAATAGCTAATGCATCGCGTTTAATGTTTTGATTCCGTACAGTCAGCCGGTTTCTCACGTGGTGCGGCACATAGATTAGATTATACTCGAATCTAATGAATGAAGCAGTGTTGCAATGCAACTGTCTTTCTACATTGTTTACCGCGCTCGAATATTATAGCTAGCGGTTTCCGGTTGTAGTCGGAATTTGATTTCAGCGTCTTTTTATCTCTGGACTCGCGGTTTTTTTTCTTCTTATTGCCATTTACAGATGCACTGGAAACAGCACACTCGTGACTCTCGTTATCCAAAGGAACACAACAACAACAACAACAACGCGATAAGCCCGCGATTTATCATATACGCGTCCCATCCCGATGTATCGTCTCCCAGCCTGCGTCACTCATCATCATCTCCAAACTTTCTCCCATCTACAAACACACACACACACACACGTCGCAGCTCACCTCATGTCCAGGTACTGGTAGACGGAGGTGATGCCCAGGTTGTAGTAGACCGGCACGAAGACGAAGCAAACTATCGGATAGGCGAGCAGCATACCGTAGAGGGTCTCCCACATGGCACTGCCGCGATAGTAGAGCTCCGAGGGATAGCCCAGGAAGGATCGCACCCCCAGCGTGCCACGGGCTATCGAGAGCATCATAGCGCCCATGGAGACACCCGAACCAGCGGCGAACACGTAGTCGGCCTTGGTCTCCGTCTTTTTGCGCGCCCTAAACTTGCCCCACAGCGGGATCACGAAGGACACGGCTATGAAGGCTATGAACACCAGGTAGTCCACCACTAGCGATGACGTCTCCATTGCTGAGTTGAGGTAGGACGAGACTTGGGCTGCTGTGGACAGAATAACACACATCACGGGACTCGAGTTAATTTTTTGCTTTTGTTTGGTTTTTGCGGCGGATGAAAAAAAGGATAATGACCCAGACATTCGAAAAATGGTGGTTGTGGTAAAAAGTTGTTTTCGAGCAACGCGATATATATGTCTCTCTGGCGAGATGTTTGTCGAGCGCAAAATTAAATTTTCAAGCATATGGGATGGGCGCGACTTTGGCCGGACAAAAAGCACGCGGCGCGATAATACCGGTTTTTTTGACCAAACGATGTTTCTGTTCTGGTTCTACTGGCGCGTGAGATCACGCGCCGGTGCAAGAAAGAAATTTTACTGCGTCTGACGCGCGTTTCGAAATGCACGATGCTGCGACTCGAACAAAAAAAGAAGTAGCATTTGAAAAGATCGAGCTGTATAATTATATATATGTATGTATATAAGTGTGTATTTTGAATTAAGAAATTGTTCTCGCATCTCCGATATTGAGCAACTTTCACGAAAAAAAAACCGACGTCTTGGTAATAAAAGAAGATTGTGATGAATTATCATGAATTGCAGCAAGAATCTGTTGTTAAAAAACTTCGATGCCCGCAACTTATTGATTGATTTATATCGCGCCTTTATTAAAATATACGCTGATAACAAAAATTACACTGTACTTTATGATGGCAGTAGTAAACGCCATTTTATTTATGGAGAAGACATTGAAAGGTGCAATATTATGTAAATATGCGTGTGTACGAGTAGCAAAACAAGCCACTCCTGCAATTCCTCGTTACCTTATAGAGTGTACTTGTATATTACTTAAAGAATTGATTAGGTATCTACAACTGATAGTTTGTATGTGTAAGAGTGAATTTCACAAGTTTATCGACTGGTTGGAATGATTGATGAATATGCGGAAAGGCATTTGAACATTGCATACAAATTTGATTACTATTTTTCGTGAACTTTCGTGAATAAGCTTGCGAGCGTACAATGAATCTGTCCGTTGCCTAATGAGTGGAAATCTTATGCAGCCGATTGCATAATGACATCTCGGGATGTCATTGCACGCATCGATTCGACTTTTCAATACTGCAAATACCTTATGAAATACGCATCTTAACGAAAAACGATCGCGAGAAAAAATAAGAACCTGTTATGCAAATCGATCGGTGGTTGAAGGAACTCGATCATACAGTTTTCCAAACAGAAAAGTTCGCTGAGTAATTCTTTTAGCTTTGAATGTCGAAATATTAGCAAAGCGTAGTAGTATTTGTAATTACGGCATTAAAAGTTCACCGATTGTTCCACGTTTTGTCGTTGGTTTACACTCCTTTCTAAATCGTTAAAAACGCGGAATTTAGCATGGTAAACAGAGTGAAAAGTCGTTCGAGCCGAAGTGATTAACTCTAAGGCTACGCGCAGTGCGAACAGTTCAATCGCATCGAATGTAAAAGTTGCTTTCGTTCCTCCAACATCGATGCGGCAAAAAGCTACGCAGCTGTGCGAAAGAGAAGAATAAAAGCATAATCTGACTCTTCGACGCTACGAAAAATTTTTAATTTAAACGTTAATCGCACCTTTTTCTGAGTGACAAATTTGGCTCTGAATTTGATTTCAAAATTTTTTTATCACACACGTGACTTACCTATATTCACTTTTAAATTAATAACGAACGTTTGGAAGGGTCAGATTTTTACCAAATGAGAAACTTGCGCGTGCGAACACTGGCGATCACAAATATTCTCAAAACTTTCGTAGCTTTCGCACTTGCAACTTTTGGCGATTGAAATTTCAAATTTTCAGAAATAAGGTATACTAATCCGCTAAATATTGAAACTTTCGTAATTTGTAATTTAGCGCGTTCGATTCATTAGCACTTGGAAACTCCGCTATTACCGATTTCGCTACCGATCTTGCGAAAAAATCGATACGCAACTCTTGCTTTATACTTCTCCGAAAAAAAAAAACAGAAATAACTCGCTCAATCCTTACAACTATTGTCTCTTCGATACACAAATCAAAGTCCGCATATTTCTTAGAAAAAAGGATGGAAGAATAAAAAAAAACGAAAATTAAAAGGGAAAGAAAGAAGAAGTCCAACTCACTTCACTTGCTTAACGAACTGCGAGGACCGCACGGTGTGAAACTCTTGGAAAACAGCGGCGGCGGCAACGGCGGTGTCTTTATAATGAAAGAGTATAATATAATTGGTGCACAGTGCTCAACTTCTTCTATACTTCTTGTTCTCTCTCTCTTTCGAAAATGTATATAATGGCACTAGTGTGTGTGTGAGAGAGAGAGAGAGCGCACAATATATAACTGCGGCGAGTGCGACGAGCGAGAGAACGGGAGAGTGCGATCGGAACCAAGTGCCGACAACTGACTAACTTCGTGGCGAAGCTGCTTGGGCGTTATTATGCTAACGAACGGATCCGAGAGAGCCTCGCTAGCGAACGCCGAACCGATGGGGTAGTGGTGGTGGTGGTAAGAGAGACAGAGAGTGAGTGAGAGAGAGAGAGAGAGGAGGAAGGCCGCCGTGCTGGTATAGTGCAAAGGAAAGAGAGATTCTCTCTTCTTCTCCCGCTTTTTGACGCCGCCGCCGCCGCCGCCGCCGTCGTGTGTCCCTCCTTATCGCTCCGCTTTTCTCTGTCTTCCCGTTGCGCCGTCATTGTTTATCTCTCCGCGTGCGCGACGTCTCTCTCTCTCTTCTCCTCTCTTTCTTTCGGAATCCAGGAGGCGTCACCTGAATTTACTATATTTGTGCCGTTTTTTCTCTTCCCCCTCCCCCTTCCCCGGCGGACCATCTGCTTATTCTATTTGCACTTGGAGGGGGAGGAGGAGGACTTTGATATTTGAATATATGTCGCTTTTTATTTGCTTCTTTTCCCTCGGATCACGAGGATCGTCTTAACCCATTAGGTCTCGGGCTTTATTTATGCGCACGTGACAAAGGCTTGTATTGCCTGTGTATGTGTGTGTGTGTGTGTGTGTGTGCGTGTGTGTCTCTCTGTTTCCGTTAATCCTCTGTATTTCCCGAAATTTCACAATTATATACATATGTAAAAAGCAAGCAATTAAATGTGCTAAAAACGTGGCTATTACGCCGACGTTAATGAGTGTTTTTTATTTGCGCGCGCGGAGTACAATCGAGCCGCCAAAAATTCAAATCCGTCAAAGGAAGTAATCATGTGATTTTTTGCTCATCCTGTGCGCTTTTTTTTTGGTTTTTTTATGCCCTTTTCGGCGTTCAGTCAACTATATATTTTGCAAGTATAGTATTTTAACCAGCCACTTTCTTGATTCGGTCATTGTTGCAAACACGTAGCCAAGAGTCTATGTTTGTACAGAAAATACAATTACATTGTAATTTGACACACGTGCTATAATTCCTTTTAATAATTTTAAAGGCCTGGGCTGTTATAGGAATGACGGATCCATTGGGTAACGCAATTCACTATTGGTATAGGATTAGGGCACCATTAAGGGATTACGAGTGGAAACAGCCACATTTCGATGCTATTAAGGTGGCGCATGGAAAATAACCGCTGCAGCACTGCACACGAGTGCAGTTCAAAGAAGGACGGATTACCTGGGACGTAAAAAGGGGGCGGTCGGATAGCTATGTCAGGCTATGTACCAAGGGAGATGCTACAGGCAGTTCTTTAGGAGATATACTTACCTACGTAAACAATGGGCCAGTGGAAATTTTTGGGGAATTTTTAGGGCTGTAAATATGGAGAAACCATTAGGTCTGTTAAGTTACGCTCAACCATAGAGATGAATGGATAAGAGCTAATTTATTTAAGGACAGTATATTTTAATTAAGTGTAGCAAACTACTGGTTTAAAATTGATGATTTAAAAAACCAATAGATTATTGTAATTTTTAAAGGGAAAAAGAAAATTTTTGAAATATAATGATTTATACAGATGATAAATTTTTGTTAAATAGAATATTTTACGCGAAAATATCATTTTTGCATTCATCGATTTAATTTATTAGTTTGCTGAGATTTGGTGGTATTATGTAAAATAGTGACAGAAGAGAAAGAAGATATTTATCACGTTAATCTATGTAATAATATTGACAATTGATGTTACTCTGTGCTAGTAAATTATAAAGAATACTCCTGATCCAGATAAATTTAAATACCTTGTAAATATTATCGAGGTACTCGTCTTACTAAAAAATCTATATAGTTTTCTTTTAATTTTTTAGTTGACTTTATTTGATATGACTTAAGTTAAAGAACTTTTTCTTGGCGAATGAGATGGTCTTAAAAAGTGAAGTTTAAAAGTAATAAAGATAATTAATACAGCCGATTTATTGGCTTTCAAAACCCCATCTATGTTAAGTCTGAGACTTTTTAGTGCGCATTAGAATACATATTTTACGTGAAAAGTTTTAAGACAAATATTTCAAGTAATAAAGAGTTTTAACTCTTTTCACCGGCGTGTAACTCTTTCCAATGCACTGTCGGAACTTTGGTTCGATACAAAATAAATTTATATTTAAATGTAAAAGCATAAAAATGTCCTTGACATTTTCGTGCATAATATTTAAGCTACGTGTGAAAGTATTTGCTATCCGGAGAAAATTATTCGACTTGATTAATATTTTTTAATACTATACAGTCCTTTATTCTAGAGCATAACTAAAACTAAGCTGTCAAAAGCAGCTGCTAAAAATATTTATTTTCATAATTTGCTACAGCTACAAAGTTAAAATGAAACTTTTTATTAAATGAAATTTAATGTATAAATTAAATTCTATTTATAAAATCCAAAGTTGAGAAAAGTATGAACAATCAACTGTCAGTTGAATTTTTCAGCTAAACTGTCAGCTAAACGTAACCTGTTCCATATATATTAAATTAATTTAGAGAAAGTCCGTTTTTATGAAGGAAAATTAATTGGCGATTAGCAGCTGTGCTCAGCTGATCGGTATAATTTAGGTCGCGCGCAGGTACGAAACCCCGGCATACAAATTAATTGTTAATTGCGATTAAGAAATTCTCAGCATCGCGACGATATGGTCGTCTCGAAATCTGTTTGTCCCCTGCATCTGCCAATCTCCTCGAAGATTCGAAAGCTTCTGCCTCGCGGAGTCCTCTTATCTAACGTTTCATCATCCTATGTAATCAAATGTAGTCAAATACAATAAATTTTGCCAGGCCCAAAGCCTACTTTGCTTTCTTGTTTGATTCGCGCAAACAGACGCGCGAGAGATTCTCTCTCTCTCTCTCTCTCTCGGCTTTTTTTTACACCTGGGTACGTGACATTGCTCTCTCTAGCTTGTGCATATAGTATGCGGGCTCTGGGCGTATCGTGAGAATCCCGTCGATAATATTACATCGCTTTCCGCGTGTATCGTGATTGGAAACATTTTGAATGCCAGGTGATGAGAAGCCCCGGGTGTTCCACCTTTCCTGGGGATTCGCGAAATTACATAAGCGAGCGAACTGCAGCAACAAGTTGTAGCTTTTGCGATAGATAGAGTCATATACGCGATATTTGGATGCTACTGCAGAGTTCAGAGTTGTTTGTAAAGCATCAGATGAATGTTTTTTCCACTGCGTATCATACTACCGTTTTACTACATAAATGGAGTGGTTTAATATATTCAAATGCTTATAAACTGGCAGCAAATTAATTGAGATTTATGCATTATAATCAATTAAATATTTTTCAAAAAATGAATTCCAATGCTATTTGCAAGGATTGCTTTGATGTGCGATTCAAGTTCTTTTAATAATTCAGACAGCATTAAAACATGTTTGCTTATCTCTCTATTAAAATACAGCCATCTAAGCAATTAATTGAATTACTAAAAAACCTTTTGAAATTAAAATGTTGACGATACCATCTATTTTCGCTAGGAATCTTTTATAGTTTTTTCAGGCATCTGAACAAGCAGTAATTTCGAGAGTTAAATTGACTAAAAGAAAACGCAATTCAACGGAATTACCTGATCCCACACGAGTACAATTTTAACAATGATTGCAGGATGCTATTAAGATGACAAATTGTGCGATGTAGTGGCGACGCGGACAAATTGCGATACTTAATAACTTTTGAATCGAGTCAATGCCTGCGCCTTTTATAAACAATTTTTTCCATAAAGTCCAAAAATAACCGAGAAAATTCCTATTTAACTCCATTAAAAATTTGAGAACCATTTATTTGTAAAATATAGCGTTAGAAAGTATTCGACGGAATATATTAATAGTTAAATTACGTAAAGTTTTTCAAAATTAAAACGAGGTGAAAAAAAGACTCGAAAATAGGAATTATAAGATATTAATTATGATCGCGATCATAAAGCGCTAGCAATTTGCGCCAGCAACTTTTTTTTTTTGCCAACGTCAGTGTCGTAACACGTTTGCGCACGCGGTAACATCGTCGCGCGCTTAATACGATTATTCACACGGCATCGAATATGCATAGTTTTACAAATTTATAAATGAGCTCTTCACAGTAGCGAAAATTGCCGATACGTATTTTCCCCGAGAATAATTCTGGAAAGAGATGAGTGTATGAATAACCGAAGATGCCGCGCACGCATAACAATCGCACTTAACTTTTGAACCAGAAACAGTCTTTTGTATGCTTTATCTAGACTTAGTCGCATATGGACACGTGTGCGCAGTTTTAGAGCCACGAGTATCTTCATTCACCTTCGAGAGCCGCGCACGCATGACCGCAAAAGAAAGGAGAACCGATTAAATCACACCTCGAATATAGGCAATTTAAATTATGCCGATTTCGCAAAATCTACATTATAAACAAGCGTACGCGTGACTTATACGTCCACTTTATTCATAAGCGGCTTGTTTTCGCACAATTGGAAATGTCTTGGAGATTCAGATAGGGAAATGCTTTTCTTTTTCTTTCTTCGTGAAAAGTGAGCTTCACCTTTTGTGAGAAGTGAACGGAATAACGTTGAAAATATACCTATTATATATTTATCAGATGAATAGTAATGCAGAAATCAGTGAAAATCAATCACTAAGCTTTAGAAGCAAACAACTGCAGTTATTATTCATTCATAAATTTCTTCATTATTTCACTAGGCTAAGGTGTAACGGCAAGATAATTCTCAAAGCAATAAATCTCGCTCAACATCTCTCTGCATATTTTTCTTCGTAAAACGGAATTTCCTAACCCAGACCCATTTACATAAGTCCTACAAAGAACCATATTCTCGAGTATACACGAATGTACAAGTAAAGTTCCTTCTAACAAGGAAAATTTGTTCACGAACGATAAAGCCGACAACAGAAAAGAACGTAAAGGTGTAGCATTGGAAATGAATGTCACCCGACGGATCAACGATCCCCGAATTTTCCCAGTGTGCACTGATTGACGAGGACGAAGCTCGTGCGTCGCGTATATATTCGAATTCCCTCGAAAGAATATATAATATCGACGTAGGAGAAAACGTGCAGAGCCACGCGGCTGTTTAACCATATGAGACACACGCGGTCGTACGCCACGCACGAGCGGTTCGTGTAAACACATGGGAGAGACGAATCTCCCGAAATTTTCCACTCTCGCAGTGCCATTTCTTTTTTCGTATATACCCACATACGCGACTTGGCGAACGTTCGCAATGGAACGAAGAAAGGCGCTGAGGCTATAATAAAACGGCGCGCGCTCGGAGCTCTTGTGCGAATGCGCACGTATACGCCTTTCGAGTGCATGCAAAAGCACGGGTTTTCCCTGTGTCCCCGTATACTCGCGAACCTTTTACAGTCCTTGTTGATCGCGCTCGTGCGGTGTTTATCCCAGAAATTCCCGAATTACGAATGAGTCGGATCTGTTTTGGTGGCGAATGATATTGCAGGTCTAATGTGGGTCAGGGATCGAATTGTTTTTTTTTGTGCTGTTTAAGTGGATGATTAGAATGTCAATATTATAATTGTTCTATGATCTTATAAATGTTTACTTGAGATTATTGGAAAACTTATGGTACGCTTAGCTTAATAATAGCATGGATAAATAGATTAATTATTTAATGTGTTCGGTTGTTAAATTTTGGTGACTCGCTGCACCTGAACATTGCACATAATATTTAGGATGGCAATTACTGCACGATTACTGCTGCCAACCCATTACTATATACTGCTTTATATATATTGAAACACAACAAGTTTTTAGAACACTTGCCAATAACTCATAAAATCGCGCACTTTACAATTCCAATAAAACCCATAGATATTTTTGCACTTGCGGACGTTTACGCAATATTGTTATGTTTTTATAACACGTGATAAATAAAACAAAGTTTTTTTTATCGGATTTAAAAAAAAATTGCAATCAATGCCTGTTGTGTTCGATCAATGATCACACTTTCAATTTATTTAAAATATTACAAACGATCGGTTTATTCGATCATGTGACCGTTAAAGATCCTAAATCAATCGGTGATACACTGATCAATCGCGGTAATGAATTTATTAAAAGACGTAAACTTTTCAATCAAAAGGAATATTATTAGGAAGCCGACCCATTTTCACCCCGAGAATCATCAATCACTTGCGGTTAAAAGGCAAAAAAAAGGAGAGGGAAAAAAACGCGTATATACAAATTTCACGTGCCAACAAAGTGGGGTTAATTCGTTATGAGGCAAAGTGCACGCGCTCCGCGAATAAATGTCTATATGGCAACGAAAATCTCGTGACTCCGATGAGTAGTCAGCTGCGTTATCGAAGAGCTCGTTGAGAGCGGGGATCCATCGAGAAAGGAGCAAAACAAAGGCGTTCGTCCGGGAGACTGAGAGAGAGGCACCAGATTGGCTTCAATTCGCGGATGAAATTAGAATATACCAGGCAGAGTGAGAAACGCCATGTCTGATTCCGTCTCTCTCCGCCTGCGGAATGTCACAAGATCGAATCACGCGCGACTGATTCGATTGACTCGCAGGCTTCGGCCCCATAGCAATGATTATTATAAAATTGATGTGCGTGCACCACGCGCTCTAATATATATATCGGCGACTCACGCATTGTTATCGTGTGCCAGGGTGACACAGTTTGAAACTTTGTACCCGTAGGCCGGTAATACGATGAATAGCTATTCTAAAGCTCTGACTACTGCGAGCGCACGCGCGCCTTTTCATTATAGTTTCTCTCTCTTTCCACCTGCGTAATTGATTCGCGGACCGATGTGTGTTTTTTTTTTTTTTTTTTTTTTTTATTATTTCATAAACTTGTTGACGTGCGCGAACTTTGGAATCGATTTAAATTGCTGATGCATCAATCGTTGGGATGTTGGGATTCTGGGAACGATGATGAGCAGCGATCCGATTCAAATTTTCATTTGTTCTCTCCGACGTTGAGATTGACAATGGAAGATACGAGGAAAAAGGTACGAAACATAAAAAAAAAAAAAAAAATTTTGAAAAAAGGTTGAAAGAATTTTTCCCTATACATTTTTATTTAAATTTAATATTTTTTATACTCCAAATGGCGATGTAGGTTTTGTACTTTTACTCTAAAAACTTTATTGAAGTCTGATTTCGCCGGGGACCTCCTTTAAAAATAATCGACGGTACAAAATTATTAATTACACGACATTGTGCAGTGGCTTGTAGTTAGCGCTAGAGATCAAAGAGATCGGGGAAAAGTGATAAAAAGTGCTTGATTTGTGAATGAGCTTGACGTTATTTAATGAGAGAAGCCGACGAGCGACTGCAACTGGAGGAATGACGCATAGCCAAACAAGCGGCAGTTCTTGTTCGCGGGAATGAACGAGAGAAAGAGAGAGAGAGAGAGAGAGAGAGAGAGAGAGAAAACGAAGAAGACGAAACTGTGCAGTCCCATGACATTTGCGTTTTTTCCGAGCTGAACAATTACGAGAATTACGACTCGATCTGCCTTTTCCAGGGAAATGCACTTTGTACTTCTTTTCATCTCGATTACTTCCAATGCAGGAAGTTTTTGTGAAATTCTTATGCAGTGAGATGTTTCTTTTATTTCTTCTAGTGTTTTGTTTTTTACAATATCATAAAAAATGCTACAGTATTTAATTATTGTTAATAACTCTTTAATGTTTTCAAAACAAAGCTTTTTTCCTCGGTTATTCAATATAATTTATTACAAGTTTTAAAATATATATTTATTTTCAAATTACATGTTATTAATGAATATGTTTGCGCACTGTAATATTATTGCATATATTTATAAGTTATGACAAAAAAGTGCGATGTAAAATAAATAACGAAAATATAACGTTTATTGAATAACAATAGAATTAAATATTGCTTTCTCAATTTATTCCTGCGGGAATCAGAGCAGAAGCAAAATACATAAATTATTAAACAAGCGAATTAATTATCGTCGAATCATGTCGATAATTATCAAATGTGCTAATTAATTTGTATTATTTCAAAATGCAAACGTATACAGCGTGGATCATATAATAACTGGACCAACTCCCAAGTTTCATCTGCATTCAGATAAAGTCAAAAATCTATTAAATCAATGTATTGTAAATTAAATAATAAAAAAAACTGTCCCTAATAATTGAGTAACGTTATTGTATAATCTAGCGCAACTGTTGCCATTTACACTGGAACTTTTATTTTCGAGAATTACCTATTATTGCTTGCTTGTGAATAAAAGTGCGGTTAAAATCAAATGCATTAATAATAGGAACATTAAGAGACTTTAATTCGTACACGGCTTTCAAATTTTCCATTCAATATTATTTTATGGTAGATGGTATTCGTTGTTTTATGATACATTTAATAAAATATAATAATGTATTAAACTTATTTAGATCGACAATATTTCGATAAATTAATGTATGATAACAAATACCTGGCATTTTGTAAAATATAAGTTGTTTTGTATTTGTGAAACGCACTTTTGAACGGTTATAGATAGACTGAACTGAAAACTTTGATTTACATTATTTTGTATATACTAATTACGTCACTTGTAGAATTAAATATTTTGCAGAATTTTAAAGTCACGAGTTTTGAAGATTATACATGTTATGATAATAAGTTATCGAAAGATATATACTGACGTTAAAGTATATGATAATGTTGAAAAAATATAATTGGAAAATACTTTTAATATTTTTAAGTTAATTATCAGTCGATTTCATAACTGTAAATTTAAAACTAATTTTCAATTTCTTACAAACACTTTTAAAAACAAACCAATTCAGATTTTGTTTTCCTTCAAAGACCTGAACGAGTAGATTTTAAACTGAATGAATAATATCTAGAACGCATTCTTTAAATGTTGATTTTGTTGTTGCCTACTGTTGCAGAATACTTGGTTATTATTCGTGTTTGCATTCAAAGCGCGTGAGTGCGCGGAAGCACGTAAACTTTTTAGCGCATTCAAAGGTAATTCGAAGACGTAATTGTATGTCTATATTAAAACTGCTGGAAACAATAATAATTCCGTACATTGAATTCGTTCCTTTTCCGTGTCGAACTAATAATACAGCATGCATAACATTTAATATAATTAAATTTGTACATTGGCGCAATTCGGGAGTTAATGCAAAAGTTTTAATCAGCTTGATTTCGGGATTTAATCATGAATACATAAAGGTATGAACATTATTTTATCGACGTTGAGTATGGAATCACTTCGTTTAATCGATTATTTTTATTCGTATGTTGGTAAATATATTTCGGCGTACCGTTGAACTTTTGTACTGCAAACGATCGTATACCAAGTCCCAATTTTAATTTCAAACAAAGTATTTAATAAATTTAATTATTACGAAGTTTCGTATAACTGGATATAAAAAAACTTCGTGATACAATATTAAGTTTATGTTCTGGAGACAAAAATTTCGCCAAAAACTTGATTCATGCTATCATGGTTTATATTCATAGTGTTTAAATTGTAATGATCTAATAAAGCAAAAGAATGTACTTATTGTTATTCAAGAATAATCTAAAAATTCAACCTATATTATATAACTTTAGATTATTAAAAATATTCGACTTCGCATTGTTCGTCGATTGTCGAACTGAGCAATTAAAGTGAAAAAGAAAAGCCGCGGCGGCTCGATACAGAACTTTCGTAAAACATCACGCGGCCGCTCGATTAATCATCGCAGAAATGCAAGAAATCGTGGAATCCTACATTAAAAGGCTCGACCGTACAGCCGCGCTCGCGAGAGAAAGAGAGTAAATCAATTCAGCGAGTTTTTTTTTCTCGCTCCGCGCAGTCCCTCACTACATATACGCGCGTATATACACACCCATTGAGGGTTTCGAAAGAACTCTCGGCGTAGCAGCTTTGCGTATATGTATACAAGGCGATTAACACGGCCTCTCCGCCTAAGGAAAATTCGTATGGAATCGTAGAATTTCGAATAGCGCGCGCGCTGATATATACACCTTCAAGGCCAGAATGCCGTTCGATTAAAAGGCTTATGCCGTGTGTGCGAGCGCGAGTCGCGTATAAAAGCGACGAATCCGGTTTGTACTATTATATACGCGCGCGAGGCGATAAACTTGTTTATATGGAAGCTATAGTCGCAGAAGCCCAGCTGTCGCGTATACACCAGCGAGACACGCCGACGCAAGACAGAGCCCAGAGACCTCTCGCGACACACGTGACTTTTAGCACGTGCATATATATGTGGCTGGGGGCCGAGCTGGGGGCTCATCGGCGGCGGCCCCTTGTTTCGCAATATTTCGCCTATACGACAATGAGGGACTCGTTTGACTTGCGATGAACAGGCCTCTCTTCATTCCTATATACTACGCGTCTTTCGCTTCTCTTTTATTTTTTTGCGCGCTTTCGGAAGGTTATGATTTATTGAAGGCTTTTCTTTTTTGTGTGTGCGTCGTGATTCGGATATTGCTTGCTTTCCTTTCCGACGCCGAGCAGCCGCACGAGTTTCGTGCTGTGCACCATAGTAGCCGCGATAAAAGTCCCACTTGGTTAGTCACATTTTTCGCAGTAATAGCGTGGTTTTACTGAAACTTTATGCTGTTTCGGCATCCCAAGGCTGTGTTTATGTTGAAATAAATGGAGGAGTAATAACTGAAGAATAATATTTTGCACCAACTCGTTCGCGGAGAGCAGTCGAGAAAAACTGGATTGTAACAAAGGAACATCGGATTTAAGCTCTTTAAACGGTGTATATATTGGATCACCTGCGATTAAGATGTAAAAATTGTTCAGCACATATTGCAAGCAAATAACAGAAGAACCAAATATTGAATAAGAAATAAATACCAGTGGTATGCGTTGATAAGACATTGGAAAAATTCACAAGGCAAAACGTGATAAAGAGCAAAATTTTAGAAAATTCCCACCGTAGAACGAGCTCGCACAGAAAGAACCATCGCGCATACCCGAGCACTTATTTCTGTAAACTACAGCAAAATCCGGGTAAATAAGTAGAGAAATTACAAGGGAGCGCGAAAATTATCTCCTATACGCGACACGGCGCCAAAGTCGCCATCGCGCAAACTCCTGCAGCGACGCGATAGTTAAGAATTCCCTCTCTCTCTCTCTCTCTCTCTTTACCACTACACCACTGGCACACTTGCCATTTCTTCCCCTGTGCCATCCATTGTCAGTCTCTCCCGTCCAACAATAGACAATGGGGTGACTGCGCGTATTTTTTTGCTAGAAAAAAAAGGGGTGGGGGTGAAAAAAAGAAGAAAGAAATGGGAGGAAGACGAAGGTGGAGTAGGGGAGCAGAGGTAGAAAAAAAATGGCACGTTAAAATAGGCAGCCAATCAGGCGGTGGTGCGCGCACAGACTCGCAGTGGTTAACTTTACTTCCCTTCGCCTCGGTTTTTTTCCGCTCCCTCTTCTTGCTTCCACCCGTCTATACTACTTCTTCTTCGTCTCGTTCCGCATTAAACGCCGCTGCGGAGTCTCTGCAGTCATTGTCTCCTCTGTCATCCGCCCTCTGAATTTTTTTCTCTCTTCTGGTGTGCCTGTATGTGTGTGAGTGTGTGTGTGTGTGTGTGTATAAAGTACATAGCGTCGACGAGTCCCTTTTTTTCGGCCAATTTTTCCGCTCAAAGAGCGACTCGTCCGCACGCCATCTATTTTTAATTTCGGCGACTCGCTACGTGCGCTCGCGCTCGTCTATATGTACGGTTCTCTAGTCTCTGAGCTCGTTTGATTTAAAAATCAGTGTCACGTTTGCCTTTTGCGCCTAGGACCGGAGCTTTGTTTACGTTTATAATTGTGCAGCAATCACCTGATTTCGCTCTTCTTGCATGGTGCCTTTAACAGTACGTTCTAATTCAGATTTTCTGTATTGGAAAGAGATCTGGTCAAATTGGTAAATCGTGTAGTGGATAAAATTGATAAATTTTTTTTTTCGGCTAATTCGTTAAAAGATGAAGATATAATTATTGCAACGTATTGTAGTAGTTTATATTTTTAATGCCTTAAAGTTGAAAAAATATCACATGTCAGCAGAAATCCATTATTAATGCACAATTTTTTGTTCAATTTTGCCTATAAAGCGTTCAAATATCTAGATGGGCTATATAAGTGAAAGACAACAGTCGGATGTAATTCGATAATCGAAGACACACAAGTCCCGGTGATACCTAAATTCTACTCTCGATGCACTCAGCCTCTGGACCATCGATTCGTTTTACTCCCCCCGGCCACCCCATTAGCTGGGCTTTTTCTCAGCGCTGCTGCACCGTCTCACCAAGAGAGACATTGGCGCTGCCGCGCAGCACTGGATATAAGGTCGCAACAGGAAAGAAAAAGCGCGAGCAAAAGCGCTTTGGAAAGGAAAAGGGGCCATTCGAGGAAAACTGTGCGATATCCCCCCGGTCGCGCGATTATCCGGCATTAGCTGCCGTCGACGTTGCCGAGGCGAGAAATTTCTGTGCTCTGGATGCGCACGACCGAGAGGGAGGAGGAAGCTGTGCGACTCTTTGGCCGAGGAAAAAGACGGAGAGAGATGCCCTACTGCTACCGCACACACGATTCGAAGGTAGAGGAAGAAGCGAAATCGGACGCGGGAGAGAATTATGGAGAAAGGAAGAGAGCGCATAGCATCTTGGATTGTTGGTGTAAATCACGCGCAGAGCTCGAGGCCACCACCAACAGCTACTACGTGATTTTTACGGGCCCGATCCTCTTTTAAAGCTTTCGTGGCCTGCGCGTCGAACGTGATCCGCTCCTATATCCTCTTTTTTTTTAAAGCATTTTATAGAGCGCAGTGCTGCTTGGGAGAACATTTTCTCGAGGTTTTTATTTGCGGATTTGCGCAGAGGGTGCGTTGCTGATTTTGATGTCTGGCTTATAGGCGAGAGAAAGAATGTTAGTTTTATCAGCTAAAATTAGAACAGCGATCGTGACTATTTTGTAGCTGTGGCAGCATAAACAGTCTCATATAGCTACGCATATTTTTCAATGTGATCCAAAGATTAGTAGTAATTGGAACACCGTTAAACATTCCTAAAGTCTGCAGTACTCTAAAACTGGGTAAAACTAGTGCCAAGGACCACACAGTGTGTAGCCTTGTCGGCAATGTATGTATTCTTCGGTACAATATAACTTACTTAAAACAATTCTGTTTGCCGAGCACACCAGACGCGGTCCCAATGATTAATGCAATAATATAATTTGCTCAACGATAATTTTGGAAAATTTTGAGCTTCGATAAAAGGTGTCAAAGTCTTGTGTAAATTATTTGTAAAAGGAGGCTTAAAAGAATGATTATTTAATAGACGTTTTATGTGCATTAATGAGGTTAATATTTGCTCGTCGAATTGTGTTTTTCTCACACGCAAGGCAGCGAACGAATTGCGGCTAAACGAACAGTGGAATATTTATACCGCAGAATGTGAGATTCTTAGAAATGTCGATGCCTCACGATTGTCTACACGATATCGATGGATTAGAGCTCGGTAAATGTTATGCAGAGAGTCTTATATATGAAGCAGCATGATTCAAACCATTTTTTCGTTTTCACTGATCTTCACAGATCACGTGTAGACAAGTCTTAGTAATTTTATACGTAAAAGATGCAACATTCAATTCTCCTTAACTTTTGTATTTACAACTAATAAGTATACCATACATACAGTAAATTGTGTGAACCAGCTAACCAGCTGAAAATTCATATCTTAAATGGCGCCCAACCAAAATTTATTACCCCTAAAATCAAGAGCAGTCTCAAAGGCTCTCAAAGCATCACCGCGAAGGTGTAGGCGAGTCGTTCCCTCGAAATAACCTCTGCAACATCACATAAACCATCGCTACAGCTTACAGGTGCTTCTGCATAAGCTCATATATAGTACAGATTTATCATCTCTTCGTTTGCAACGCTTGAACGACACACACACACACGCATATGTTTAAACACAGAGATATGTGCGCGCGCGCCTTCAAAAGCCTCGCCTCGCCTTTAGCTCGACTGTGGGGTTTCATTGGCAGGAATCACACGGTAAATATTTGCCCCGATGTCTCGTGACTGCTCGCGATTAATCGTTCGTTAATTAAGCGCCCGCGAGAGGAGAGTCACGACTGCACAATCGGTGTTTTTGTCGCGGATCTTTGCGCACTGCAATTCTGCCTGCATTAAATACACGCACACATACACTTCGCGAGATATACAAGACGGATTTAAGCAGCGAAAGGTGAAACGAATGATCCACCTGTTATTTTTTTTTCACGCTCTTCATGTGTGTGTGCAAGTGTGCAAGTGCGAGTTTTCGCGCGCGGATTCTTACGGTTAATGAGCTGGGGAGATTATTATCAGCTGTGTTTAGCGCGAGACATTAGGATTGGTAATCTGGAATATATATCGATGTGTGTGCAGGCTGGGACAACAGCACGATGAGCGGAAGTTTTTTGCACTCTTTCAGCAGGTCTATATCGAGTTGCTTACGAAAGCCGTGAGCTGTGTTGGTTTATCGATGACAACCCTTTTTATGAAAAATTGATTCGCTTGTTTGATCTGCAGCTGACGCATATGTATATCCGCACCGGATATTCACGGTTTGTTTGGAAAGTCGTCGATTTTAAACTTGCATGATGCAGCTTTCTCGATATCGGTGGGTTTCGGAATTTGGCAGTGAAATGAGTGGTGTTGCATATTATAGCGAACAAACATTTATGGTTCAGAAATAACAAATTGGAAAACTTGAAAATGTATGACAGATTGCGGCGAATGAGAAAATCGCGACGCGTGACGAGATAAGCATATATATATTTATTGATTTTGCCATTGTTTCGAATTTCTTTGGTGATAAAATTCCTTGAACGATGAAAGTGCAGAGTAAGAATTTCACGTGGTGCTTTGTAATGATTTTTTTTTCATTAACAATCGATTTACTAGAGTTTTCAACCAGAAAACGCTGTACCACGTTCCTCGACCAACACTGCATATGGCATGTCGTTTTAACGAAATTTGACATAGTGACGTATTTTTCTATCAGAATTTCAAATAAGCATGTTTTTTTTTTCAAAATTTTCTCCAATAGTATGTTATATATAATTCTTTCATTCTCATGCACTGCCCGGAATATTTAAAACGAATTTTCTATAGGTTGCTTGCATCAGTTTTCTGGAATTATTCATCACCTGTTCTATAACTCTGCACAATGGTTGAATATTTATAAAAGAAGGGCATTTTTCAATATCAAGCACGTAATTGGAAAATTTCAAATTTTACCATGTTAAACCTAAATTTCAATTTCTATTATCAGTTTAAAAAAGAAATCATAACATTAGCTTCAATTCAGTCTTTCGAGGTAAAAAAACTCAACTCAAGACAAGGCATCTTTAAACTCTCAACGCGTATACAGCCTTCGATGTGCCCCACACTTTTCTCAGCCAACAACACCCTCTCTCTAGAATAAACATCGTTCGTGGAATGGCGAAAATCCGCGAACTGCCAACATGTACGGACACATCCACGTGTTTACGGGCGAGTGGCCAAAAGCTGCTATACCTATATCATATATATATACACACTCGCTCCTCTATAGCTTTAATAAACGCAAAGCTGCGGCGGTGCATCGTGGGTAAGGAGGCCCGCGTGGACAAACGCAGATTTTCGCATGCGTGGCTCACACCTTTGAGACTGCTAAAGAGTCAGGAGGCTTTATGCATGTCACTGATGTGTGTATCTGACGCACAGTAGATACGTATACGCGCAGGATACCGCGTAAAAGGTGCACCCGCATGCGATCAACGCGTGATCTGTACCTCGTGGAATCTCTCCCGTGCGCAATGAGGAATGCGTCGCGAACTCCATTGTATAGGCGAATGTCTCTGGCTTCGCGTAGTATACGAGGCATTTTGCGTCTGCTCGCCGCGAAGAGAATAATTTTCGCTTTGTGTTTACACATGGCTGTACGTGACATTGAAAACTGTTATGATGTTATTGCGATTGATTAAAATGGTTATAACGATCTATACATTGTGTGAATAGTACGTCTGTACATTTGATTTCACGCTGTTAGCGAGTGATACAGAAAAGAAATAAGGTACTTTCATTTATATATATATATACCCATCAGATGAGTTTGAGCGACTGGTTGTTTATAACAAACGCTCATACTGACAGTCTGTTTACTATTCCAAATACCCGAAAGTTATGTGATCTTGGATTCTGGCCAATTTTAAATTGTTTGTGATGCCTTGTATTTATATCGTCCGCCAGTTTTGTCCGAAGAATGCGAGAGAGATTATTTTCGGAACGCACATATGAAGAAAATGAAAATCTCAACTCTGTGTTTTACTCGTGTCTGCCTTCCGATATAATTGATGTGACGTTTGGAAATTATTTTCAATTATTCAAAGGCTCCCAAGTGTGTTAAAATTAAATGATGATTATGCCCGTATTTCAAGTGCGAATCAACTCGTGTACCTCGACATTTAGATTAGACCACGTAGATGACACGCAGATAAGACTAAAAAATTAGTCAGTCCATTCTTATTACGCTTTGTTACATATGCAAGCACTTAAGCGATAAGTGGCTTATACATTTTAAAATATAATAATTGTTCAATTTTAAATTTTCATGAATTAACTGAGCAGCTGCCCACTATTCCTATATACAAACGCTATATAAACGCGATTATTTCATTAAATAATTTAGGAACAAGTTGGGTAAGGTACGAACAGGTATGTAAAAAAATAATTAACCTGAAAAAAAAACGCACACACAGCAGCATCAGATGAATTATCGCGAGTACTGCAGCGAAAGAGTAAATTGTCGCATGCTTACATAATCGATCGTAAAATTTGAGGTACGACGAGCGAGACATGTGACAAAAAGAGCGGCTTATTAAACTGTGATTCACTCAGTCTGCCGAGTGTTCGGCGGCGACTGTTCCGATAATAATTGACGTTGAAATTTTGAATGTCACGTGAGCGGCTGTGCAGCGCCGCTTTTACGTAATATATAGAAACAGGTAGTTCCACCGCGCTTTTCACCTTTAAACACCTCAAATGAAAATACCAGTTTTTCGCATATTTTTAAGCTGATAAAAGGTCGTTGAATCAACTATATATACCAGTGACTTGATTCGTCGGAGATTCATGTATTGAGGAAAGGAAGCAGTCGAGAGAGATCGGAGAATATATTAATTTTTGTTTATCGCTTATCGTTTATTTATTCTTAGAGAAACGCTGAGATAAAGGAAACGAGATAGAGTGCGTGGGTCAGTGAATGAAAGCTTTATCTTAGATCGAGTTTTATTTACGTCAGTGTTTCTTACCTGATGTCTTGAATAAATCTAACTAATTAATCTTTTCAAGCATTTTTGTTTGCTTTATATAGTTAATTTATTGAAATCTACCAATACAGGAAAGTCAAAAAATGTTTATTAGGAAAAGAATATATTAAAAATATCATCGTTTTTTTACTGTTATGTCTAAGATACTGCGGACAACTATTTATTAATTTCTTTAGTTATGTTCACACATAAAGAGTTAAAATATTCTTAAGCCTACAAACGCTATAGTTATATACAAATTGAGGAAGATTTTTTTTTAAACTGCCCACGCCAACTACGCACGTGTCAATATTGACAATAGAGACGAGAATCCCTAAAGTTGGCTCGACTCTCGTGCCCACCGACTGGAAAGAAAGAGACAAGAAGCCCAAAGTAAAGAAGGAAAGGTTAAGACGCCACTTACAGATAAACTTTATTCCAAATGAATACTTTAATAGTTTCCAAGTCTGTAGGTTTTCGGAGATTCTGCGCGTGTAATTGTGAAACACGTCTGCGGACATTATTACGTAAAAATTAAAGTTACCTTGTGCGCAACAAAGTGTTAAATTGTTCAAACTTGCTAATTATTCAAATAGACCGATTAAATATTTGTTATTTAAACGTTACAGTGATGAAATAGATTTATTCAAAATCTATTCATCGACTTTTTCGCTTCGAAAATAATGCTAGCGATATTAGCTTCTCTATTAGCAGTGCCAGTAATTACTTTTCAACATAAATTAGAATAAAGCACGAGCATTTCTTACGTCGGAGAGGAAAAATAGTGCTTACTATTTTTAGCCGTACAAAGCAGACGATCGTACAACATATCAATATTTTATAAACTTCATTACTTCTCTTCATATAAACGTTTTATATTTTCCATTTGCTTAACGACGGACACTCGGAAATAATTAACAACTGACCAAAAGAGTCGTTGATGAAAAATTGTAAAAATAACCGGCCGAACAACAATAACGCCGTCATCAGCGACATCTATTTTACCTCCCTCATCAATCACCGTACCTCCTTGTCCAATTTACGCGCGGTCAACCGGCGGCTATACCATCCCCTCGAAAACAGCTTCCGGACAAAAGAGCCCGAAAAGCGACCAAAAGTCCAAAAGTCAAAAGTTAAAAAAAAAAACCGCCTTATACATTCCCTCTGAATATGTATTCAACGAAAGAGCGTGTAAAAAAGCGCACGAAGACGAGTCCATTTGTTTGCACGCATTTGTACCGCGGAGCTGGCATAATATAATGTGTACTCAGTGTGTTTTGTTCGCCGCAGCCGCGGAGATAAAAGAAACTGCGCGCGCGAGTATATATATAACGTTACAACAGACAGACGTCTGCGCGCGAGCTCGTGTCACGTGCTCCTCCGCGCGATCACGCGTGAGTCACGTTTGGCATATCGTTTCCCCCAACGACGACGACGGCTTCGTGTATAAAGCGCGAACTCGTATAGTCCCATCGAGCACAGCTGTACAAGGAAAGAAAGAGAGAGAGAGAGAGAGAGAGAGAGAGAGAGAGAGAGAGAGATTATGTTCCCGCGGTATAAAGAGGCTCGGCGCTTGACTTGTGCTCTGCTTTTTGTCGCTCGTGTCCCACACTCGAGCCGATGCGGTTAATCTTGTAACGATACATCAGGCCTGCTAGGAGGTCTTTTTGAGACGATTTTTTTGCCAACTTGGGCGTGGTATTCCTTTTTTGTTCACTATATGAAGTTTAGAAAGGATCATTTATCGAAAGTATATCATTTGGCGTAAGGCATATTTTTTCTCAACTTTGTCGATTCGAACAGCTGTCCATTTATTAATGAAGCACAAGTTTTTCTTTTATGTGTATGTAGTGTAGCTGTAGGAATAAAAGTTATTTTTTCAATTCATTGACATAGTAGCGTTATACCACTATTATTTTTGTGTAATATATTTCAAATTGTTGGCACTTAACCAGAATGTTATTTATTGTCATGGGAAAATAAAAAATATACCTATACTAGAGAATACCAATAGTTTGATTAACCCATTTCTTCCCAATCGACCATTTTATAGACGATTTTTATAATGTATTTCTGATTTTTCATCAAATACAAACGGCCGTTTTGAAATTTTCCAATGGAATTTTCAAAATTCTGACTTCAGAATCATAAAGAGCGGACAAATTTACTTGGTAAAAGTGCTATTGGTTATTACTTTTTCGACAATTTTTTAGGCAAAAAACCAATCGACTATAAAATGGTCGATTGGGAAGAAATAGGTTAAAATGGAACATTCTATTTTGACGAAGCTGTCTCACAATTTGAAAATTTTTGTAGAATATATAAAATGTTAAATCAAAGTCCAGTACTGTGCACATTATTATATTTATTGATTATTTATTATCGAGTACCTGAAATTTATCAATGAAATCCATCTATAATTATATCTAATCCGTAATCGATCACAATGAATTTTTATACGCGCACTGGATTAAATATAACAAGTGCCAAAGTTAACCTACACCTATAATTGTTGCACGGAGTCTGAATTTTATCTGTCACGTTTTTTTTTATCAGAGCATATACATACCGACACTCACCGGAATATTGATCGTTAATGAAAAATCCAAATAAGTGCAGTATTATAGATAAACAAAGCCGTTATTTAATTACCCAACAGCAGACTTTTAGCTACATTATGCAGAGTTTTGAATTATCATTATTTAGTTTTCACCGTATAAACAAAGAATGTAATTAAACAACAATCTTTTTAAATATTAGCACGCGAAGTTATATCAGCGTAAAAAAACACTTGTAAATCATTTTCCAGAATGTTCTCACCGTTTTAACAAACGAACTGATTTCTATTTAAAATTCGCTCAATTGAGTGTCCGTAATTAAATTATCGCTAACACTTTATCAGTATAGTCCATCGTCTATTGGCAGTAAGTTATTAACGCCATATCTATCTATTATCTAGAATCAAAAGTTATTGTTATTTATAATTCGCGGGAGAAAAAGTGTTGGCGATAACAATCGATGACGCACAATCACTGAACCTTTACAGGAAAGAGTTAAAAAAAAATGCTGATTTAACGAATCAGTTTTTTTTTTCGTTTTTTTTTCAGATAAATTGGACGTGCTGTCCGTAATAAACGATTGCAGAGTGCCTTTTTTACGAATAGCTTTCAATTAAAAGTGTTTATCACATGACTCACTCCGAAGGCAGATTGATTTTTTTTGGTATTGATATGTTGCACATTTTATATTTACATAAGAAATAGCACAGATTAAATATATCGAGTCATGCGTTCATTTTTTTTCGCGGTCACACACGCGTTAGGACAAATGTACTTTTCTGTAGAGTTTAGAAAAAAGTTATAAGCATGTTCTAATGGTAAATAGTTTCGAGGCTGGTGAGTAGTACGCAATACGCAACGATCCACGTGAGCTTGTTTTCCTAATTTCTCCGTTACGCATGCCCTTTTTATCAATCGCTCGCGAGCGCTGTGCACATATATACACACGAACGTTCGCTCGAAAGTCCTTGAGAACCGGCGCGCTCGGACGCTTTATTTTCGAAACTGTATATATACATGCTTGCGCACAGGCGATCGATCATGCGAAATTATCGGGCATCGCTGCAAAAAGGAAGAGAGAGAGGCGAAAGGAAAAAAAAGTGGACGCGCCCGCAACAAAACTCAAACTCGTTATTTTACGATTTTTCAAGCCCCGCACACGCACCGCCGCGCTTCCTTTTACAACTCGCTACACACACCTTTTTATGTATATATACATCCTCTGCAGTTCCACCGCACGCAAAACTATTTATATCCCGGATGCGGAGCGGATTTAACATGTCGAAAGTGAAAATCGAAGGTGCAGGAATAAATTAGAATGCCAATATATATATACATTGGCTGCACATTAATCTGCTGGCAGGCGGTGCATGGATAAAATGAGCGCGCGTAGTACGGAATACGCGTTGCAGGTCCGTTTTGTCTCTTGCTAGCGTGCAACCCGGGAGTGCAAAAATTTATATGTATACCGTCGGTTTACCTCTTGGCGCGCGCTTTATTTTTTGTTCATTTCGCGGCGTATTGCGAGAAACGCGACGATTAATCTTTCATAAGGCACTCGCGAGTACGCGGACTTCCTTAATGGCATGTAAATAGTTTCGAAACAGCATGGCGCTGACCTGTCGTGGAGTATATGCGTCCGATGCTGAGGGAACCGTATTTGTATATATGTAGGTCCTAAAGGTCCTTGCCGCGATTAGTGCCACGGAGCGAGTGGAAGTTGCACAAGGTGGTTAGTTTGGGACTTGCGAGCTTGGGAAGTGGATGCTTCGCGACGTTGCATCTTTGATAACATTACGTTCTCTACTCGTTCTCTATGGTGTACGAGTTGTTTATTATTCAACGCCTATAGTGTTTTTTTTTTTTGACCAAATGCTAGTTTTCTGGAACTATTTTGCTATAATAGATTATAAAAATGTTTGAAGTAATGAAGAAATTACAGATATACTAGCAGGCATAATGAGCATACTTTTTATGCAATTTGTCATTGAGATTCTATTGAAATATTTAGCAAGATGCAAATTTAATTAGTAACGGATTTTAATTTCGCTGTTGTTAATCAATAATATGTCGACAAAGAGAAATTGACACAAAATCAATTCAATTAATTGTAAATAAAAGCTGCGGAATACCAATTTGAACAAATACCGTAGAGCGTTGAAAGTTGAATATTTATTACGTTATTTATTACGAATAAAGATATTCACGTTGTTTTGCGATGACATTTTCAATTAAAACCTTCAAAGTACCTACATCATTTTCAGAAAAAAACTTTTCGAATGCTCTAAAAGAGCTGTGCTGACGTGAAACAGTCACCAGAAGTTGGAGAAGTTGGCACGTGGGATTTTTTTTTCAAGAGTATAAAATGCTTTATTTAAAACTGGACTGTCATTATTTTAATTCCCGCAGAGAGCGTAAATCAGGAATTTCATAATAATTTTTGGTCCTTTCGTTCGAGTGAACTGTCATGAAAGGTACCGGTATAAAAATCATGCAAATTCATTGTGTTACTATGCTTGAACAAACAGAAAGTATAAAGTAGAGGGTTAAAATTGTTTAATATTGAATGACAAATAAATATTCATCTCATTAGATTAGACTAAAATAGAGAACTTATAAACAACATGCATATACTTTTCAAGCTGTAATTTAAAAAGAAGCTATAATAACTAATTTGAATTAAGTGTTGGGTGTTTTAGTTCATTCTGCGGGCAACGACCTTTGTTACAACATAGCTATAGCGTGCATCAGTAATTGCTAGAAGTTGAAAGTCTAGAACGTGTGATTTTGAAAATGATTAGGTAAATCTTACGCGTGCGACGTAAAATAGCAATATGTAACTATCTACACATTCCACCTGTATATACATATTGTACATCGAAAATATTGAAAACCCATCATAAATGCACATATGCTTCAAAGTGATATTGTTTCTTTAACAATCGTATGTGTTTGCTATTCCGAATCCTCCCAACATTATACCAACTTTTAAAATAAAAACCACTAGATTTTCTATTTTCCATCGCAACCTGCATTATACGTATATACGAACAAAACAAATCGCGGAAATTTAGGTTATCCGCGTAAGGGAGATATATTCTCGAGCATTCCAGCATCTTCTCCTCCCCATTTCTTTTTTCCCGTCACGATGGAAAACCCATCGCAGCTCCGACCTCGGCGGCAGCATATAAAATTATCAGTCGCACCGATTACGCTTTTACCGCTAACAATGAAAGTTCCGAGCTCTCTTGCCGCGCGACCTATAATACGAACTGATACGCGGAGGCACGGAAAGAAAGGCAAGCAAACGCGGCTTGCATCAGCTCGCGTCAGGCCAAACTGCAGCCATAGCCGATCGAGCCGCTCCGCAATAGAAAATCAAAACTGCACAAGCCCGCGAATGACGCAAGCATCCGAATTTTATTCCTTCGCCCGTTTCTTAATGATATATGCCGCGAAAACAATCTCCGATGTCACTGGCCTGACTCGCGGGGCACCCACACACACACATACACATCGGACTCATGCGAACGTCATCCACACATAAGACACATGTACGCATTGATTGACTGGTGTGTGCAGCGACTCACCGTTGCGCAGGCGTTCGGTGCGACCCTTAATCTGCGCAGTCTCCGAACTTGTATATATGCTGCAGGAAGAGGAGCAAAGCAGGACACGGTAGAACGCGACTCGATCTCCGCTCGCTGACACGCGAATTATTTCAACTCCGCGCCAGGCTTCCTTCTACCTTCGACTGCTCCGCACTGCACGTGCACGAGTTGCACTGCACACACACACACGCGCTCACACTTTGCGGGATGGACACCGAGTGTATATAGATGTGTATACGCGGAGAGAGAAGAGAGGAGAAGGAGGAGGAGGATGTTACTCTCGCGCGCGTATGTCCGCACGTAGCCGTGAGAGGACCTGTTCTGATGCTCGCTGCTGGAGCTGGAGCGCGGAGCTGCTCGTGCAGTGCCAGCCGGTGCGAGTTATACCACCCGAGCTCGAAGAGAAAGAGAAAGAGAGAGAGAGAGTTCCCGAAGTTTCTATATAGAAGGCGCGCGAACGGCCGAGAGAAGGTCAAGGGTCTCCTCTCTTCCTCTCTCTTGCTTGGTCACCGAGTACCTATCGCGTAACTCGACCGAGGGATTTTTCTCTGGCGATGGACTTTTTTTTCAAAGGTTTACCCTTCTTTTTTTGTATATTGGGATTTTTTGGGGAAACAAAGGAAGTGGAAAGGAGGTTCGGTTGGTTCACTGTTTAAGAAATTCGAGATCGGAGTAACGAGAGTTGGGAGAGTTGGGTGGATGAAGCTTATCGATTGTTATGCAATATTAAAGCTGGAGAACGAGAGATCGAGTATTGAATTTACATCTAATTTGGAGTTGAGTTTGGCGGTTCTACTGTTTCAATTTGAATATAGCGAGAACTAGGTCAATGTCCGAAAATTAGTGTATATGCACTGGATTATCCAGTGAACTTCTACAACGTTCACTGGTAAAAGCGGTGAGTGACGAAATTTGCACTGATTTCGCAGTAAAAATTCACTATTTCAAATTAGGAGAGATATTGTTTTGGTAGAAATTAAATCGAGATGTCACGCCAAAGTTTAGATCAAAAGTTCTAATGCATGGATGATACTCTGAAAAACATCTTACAATCACTGTGACGCATAAAGGTCAATGACCTACATTCAGAACCATGTATATTATTGTTAATTTGCAATCTCCATAAATTTCGAACATGATCTTACGATAAATTAATTCATAACATATTTTTAGCAAAATTGTAATTAAGAAAACTTGTTCGACGGAATTTTAATTTGCATTAGAACACAGTCCACATTTAATGGTAACGATGTCAACTCGATCGTTCGTTATACAGAAAGCTATTTTTTTTTCACTTCACATTTATAGCAGACAAGTGTATATAACAAACTTTGATAGAGATTTGATTACAATCGCCAGATAGGTAGATTAACTTTCTTATACTAGGATATTGCAAATACCTATCAATTAAGGCTAAACAATCGACCGTAGCAAGTTATTACTCCGGCATTTGGAAAAAAGACGCAAAATAAGCGGAGAAAGTCCATAATTCGCTAAAACTAAATTTAGCAAGTAGACCAGTAGTTAACGGATGTATGTGTAACAGGACCGTTATCGCAGTCAATTACGAACTCAAGACCGAAGCTGTTTGTATATTGACACATGCATTACACTCGAACGTGGCATACAAACAAAGAGTTGGCCGAGCATGTTTGAGTATTATTTTAACTTGTTCGAGTGTACGTCGCTCTCTCTCGCCGTCACCAGATTCGCATTACATTCCAAATTAAATAGGATGATTTTAACCCATTTTTTAAACCGCGTATCAATTATCGACTCTTTAAAATATGAAAGTTCGGTAGCCGCTGGAAATTTCGAATTCTACGGAATTCCGCTAAAATACTACTTTTCCAATTTTCTCGTCGTTCGAATAAATATTAGTAATCGAATCAATGCCCAAAGCTAAATATCGCTGTAGAAGTTTCTTAATTCTACATTTTCGATTTTCATTCTCCACGTGTGGGAAATGATTTTCGAAAGAATATTCGTGGAAATGGAGTGTACAGCGAATCTCGTTTTGCCGTCGATGCACGAGCGCATAAAAAATAGTGAAAGCACGTAGAATAAATGTATATAGGTATATAGAAATATTGGTTATATAAATAAGTACATCTGAAGAAGTTTCGAACGCTGCACGCGATGTAGTCCTTGAATTTCCGCCGTACTACTGGCAAAAGACCGCGAGTTTTCCTTTATAGAATCCTTTTAAAGCGGATTAAAGGAATTTCCAAGTTTTTCAATTTTGAACATTGTTTGACCAACTTGATTTCCTCGTTTTTTTTTTTTTGTCGAAACTATATATACATGCGCACTTGCAGTTCCATCGCGTTTAATCGCGCCTGAATTGTTCCCAGAGGATGATTGAAAATTTTTTATTCCTCCACGGGGGGAATAAATCACCACGGCGCTATTTTATTACGTAATGAAGCGTTCGCGTAATATCTCATAGCAGTTTTTATCCTTTTTATACGACTTAGTTTACAATCCTTTAAATGTTTCGCTCGCTCCTCACACATATATATATATACATTCTTTGGAAATTCATTCAACACGTATCTCGCATTTTCATGTATTCGTTATACCGATAAAAAAAAACACGTATATATAATGCGACTATTACGGTACAGCCGTGAGGGCTGAAAATATTTAATTCGCTCGTTTCGATCGATAAATTATGAATCAAAATCGCTCCGAATTCAGATTTAAACGAATTCTCTTACCCGTTAACTGTAATATACAATCCAATTTATTTCCCGCTCGCGAATACCGATTATTCCCAATCATTCGCGTAACGTATTTTTCCGAATCGAAATAAAATGGTGAGCCTTGGCCATAACTGCAGGTACTTTTAATTACTCGGTCCCAAAAATAAAATATTCCCGTGTCTCTCGTAATGGCGCTATAGATCTCTTTCTCCTTTTTTCTTTCTCTCGCTCTCTTTCGCTCTCTATATCTCTCTTCAGCGGCTAACGTAAAAAGGGTTTTGTGCATTCGCCGACGACGACGTTTTTATCTCGCCGAATTGCATGTATATATATATATATATATATATATATACGACACGCACGCGCAATTTATACGGTGATTAAGACGGGGCGAGATGCACAATCTCATTCTTACTCGCTCGCAGCGGGGAATCCACCAAGAGATTGCTTTCCTTCGATCGTAATTAGCTGTGTCTGTATTCTGCATTGAATATATATATATGTATATATTTACATTTCAGATGGTGGAGCTTTGCCTGGAAGCGCACACACACTTATATATACACTTGGGCGTAAATCGTCTTTTGGGACTTTTTGAGTGTGCGCGAAATTCGGCAATTTTAGATTGCGGAACAAATTATGCCGGGATTTTCGGCGGTCTTTTCTTCTTTGCTTTTCCAATCTCTCGCACCATCTGTGATTTTGCAGCGCGCGCAACACTGATTACGATATTCTTATCGTGCGCACGGAAGTTATTGTAATGTGACTGAAACTTTGTATAGAAGCACGCAGGCGATTTAGTTTGGTCTTAACGCAATTTTAGCTACTTTAACAACGGACTATCTTAAATTATAGTTTATAATATTATTCGTTTAGAATTATTAAAGTAACGTATTGAAATAATAACTTGAATTTCAAGATTCATAGTTTTAATGCACTGCAGACAGAAAAAGAGTATATTTAATTAAAGATATAATGTTAACAAGTAAAAATTAATATCTATTCTATTTTACCTTTGTTAAAATTAAATGTGTAAAGTAATGTATTTTAAACAAGCTTCATTACTGAAATCTGATCATGTCTTTATGTTGAAATTTTAAAGCTGCAAGTTGTCATAAAGATATGCGATATAAAAAATTATGCTAATTGTAGTTCTTTTGCGACTTTTTTAACATTATAAAAGTGCTACATGCTTTACATCTATGACTATATTGATTACTTTGTTCTTTTCTTTTGCTACTAAATTTCAAAGTTATTATAGTATATATAATATTTGTAATACTTTATCGACTGAAAAATTCTTTAAAAAAAAGTAAGCATATGCCATATTTAGAACAAAGGTTTTTAAGTCTATTTTAGCAATGCTGAAAATTTAAAGTTAAGATTAAATTAAAATTTAATTAAATTAAATTAACTTAAAATTTATTTTTAAGCATACTTCAGGTCGTGTATGAAACTAACAGTTCGTAAAAGACGAATCTGCGGCTGCACATTTCTATTTCAGTGTGTAACACTTATTTATAGATTACGTATTCAGCGAGAATTCTCAAGTTCATCGAACCCCTGCGTATTCCTTACGGTGTACACAAGTTAGCAGATAACTGAACAAGTATAATCGCGCCTATAAACATTGCAGATAATAATAACAAACGGCCGGTGTACGTGTCAAACTAACATTATTCCAGTTTTGCAAATAAATGTTAAATTCATTTATTCATACAATTAGTAGGCGCAAAATCGTTGTATATCGCATATCTATAACTGGCTACGCCAACAACAAACCGGAACCGTCATTGTTTACCGTTTTCATTTGCAGCTTCAATATTAACTGGCGCAATGTTTGCACGAGACTTTCGTTAGATAGACCACTAGATTCTCTCTCTCTTTTTTTTTTATATCAATTCACCGGCGAGGCAAATAAAAACGGCGATAAAAAAAATTACACGCTTTTAGCGCTCGCGCGCCGGCGGAAAATAAACATGAATGAATTGTCAAAAGCTCTGTCAGTTTAAAATGACCTTTTTTCTGCAACGCTCATGCATATAATGTTTGACATTGTCCACGGAAAAATAAGCATAGGCGTTTGTAAGCAAATAGTTAAAAGTAATTAAAAAAAAAAAAAAAACTCGTTTACGATAATAACTATCATTGTTATCATTGCGGTTACATACTACAACTCAATGAAAGAACATTTTGCAACATAAAGTTAATTTGCATTACAAAATACATTTTCCACATAAGTTATTGCATAAGAAATGGAAAATTTCGTAACCATACAGAACCTGATACCTATCGTAAAAATTATCAGCAAAATATTTCCAACAAAAATTTTGTATTAAAAAACCTTTGTCAAAAACCCTGTTTAAACACACCTTAACGGTCAAAAGAAGCATTCATCTGCGGTAGCGCGACAGATAAAAAAAAGTACGCAACCGCTAATGTGTCAATATACGAGTTGATCTGATTACAGAAGTCGCTCGCGCAGCTGTAGCGAAAATTTCGAAGGGAGACCTCGTCGTTCAATCAGCGAATTCGTCCACGTCCCCTCCCCGCATTGCGCGTTCTCGGACGAACGCGCGCGCTTATATAGCGTCGACCGAGCGGAAATTGCTCGGCAATCGCAGTATATAGCAATGCGCATCGGTATCACCATCCGCGCGCTCAGGCTCTCGTCCAAAATCCAATCATATATAGATATATACGATTTCGTCCGCAACTTTATCGATCGGCTAAACCCCGAGCAATGCGTGTTTATCCGGCAGCTTGTTTTTTTTTTTTTGCTTTTTCCCAAACGTCCACACACAGGCCGCGGAATGTACGGGTCTACCGCGAAAACCGCGGCCGCTTGATGAACGATTACCGGGTGTATAAGCACGCGCGGTCAGAGTGAGTGATAGAGAGAGAGAGAGAGAGAGGGAGAGAATCGAGGCGCGCTCGGCCGAGCGAAAATAGCGGCTACGCGAGCAAACAGGTGTCGGGGAAAATCCGCGGAAGGTGAGCGCAGCCTACATGCGGCGCCGGTGGCGGGTTTTCCACGAGAGAGCCGTAATATGCTTCGCGCGTACGCGTCCAGGATGATCCTGGCGGCGTTTCGATCGCGCGACACGACACTCGTGCGCCCCGTGTGTTTGGCGATCATTTGGAAATCTGCGGTTTTGACGCGAATCGAGGGTTTATGAGGCGGATGAGGCCTGTGGCTTGGGGATGCAGGCTGATGGGGCATTTTTCGAATCGAGGACCGACGGATTCTGTGGGCTAGATATGCCGTTATGATTAATTCCCGTCGGCTATTTCATAATTGTTCCTTATAAAGTAGCTTAGACGAGAGATTGCACCGAATCGTCTAGACAAAAATTTGAAGAGAATGATTTATTTGGTTTTGGAGCTGCGACAGTGTTGATATTTGGCACATTAACGGTACCCGCGTGTGCGCTCGAGCAAATTGAACCGTTACTGGCACAGAAGCCACATCGTGTTGCGCGAATTTACACGTCGAATCAATGTCATTATTATACTGTCTTTCATACGTATTACGCCTTTGAGTATTATGGAATCACACAATATGCTGGCGATAAAAGCGAGTGCCGATTACGCGGCCGTGGGTGCTCTCTAGCTGTAATTTATGACCGCAACTCACCTCTTTTTCTATTGATGACGCCTCGAATCTAGCTAATCCAAAAATTAGCTTGTAGAATTCTTACATCCGCTTTGTAATCAGGCATTACAATCTCAAACAACCGTGTAAATCTATATAATTTATAAGCTGATCGATGGCTATATATAGAACTAATATAGGGAGCCATCTCGTATATCCGAAACTTGCAAAAACCCACCCACAGATACTCGCGATTTCGCGCCAACGCTAGCGCGAAATTTATGGTATACATCAGGGCAGAATTTCCAAACTCCTCTCCTCCCCTCCCCACATGAATAATTCATGCATCAGCCAGCAGCTGATCGGCCCCACCGATATATAAAAGGCAAACATCGCGGCCGCGGCGCATATTAGCGTATACAGCCAATAAGGACGCCCCCGCACCTAATTGGCAAAAATTACAAGCTCCGTCTAATACGGCAGAAAATTCAATTATGCCGGAGGAAGGGGGGGGGGGAAGGAGGAGGCGCGCGGGAGCCACGCAGTAGAAATTGAAATGACGCTAATCGTATTTGCAAAATTAGCATTGGGCGCGACTATATACGCGGCGAAACTTTCGACGTTAAGCTCGCCCTCACCTTCCCTCGCAGCGCGCACCAACCGTACGGGAGGGCAAAAGGGGCAGGCTAATTAATTGTCGAATCCCCTACCCTTCCCCCGTCCCCTCCGCCGTTTCTTAATTAATCAAACCGGTTAATCCCGTACAATTAATTAATTACGACGAGTACTTCCCTGTATACGTATGTGTACGTGTAGGTTCAAAAGATACATACGCGCAGACACATAACACACGACAGACGTATAGAGCTATATAGCGGATAAAGCTTGGAGTTTATTGTAAAAGGGGTGGTGGAGGAGGTGAGAGGGTCGCTCTCTGCAATAAAACGTGTATATAGGCGCGTATAACAAAGCTCGAAACGCGCTATTCGATGTCAGGAGGCTGTTACAAGGATCCGATGTGTGTGTGTGCGTGCGTGCGTGGAGATACACTCGGCGCAAAGATTCGTCGAAAATATCCGGTGTTTTGTGGAGGGTGTAAATCGTTGGATGGACGAGGATAACGTGCGATGCTGCGAACAGTACTGCTGGATTGACCAAAACAACGATGTTGATGACTTTGAGAATACAGCTTTTTATGGATTCCGAATGCCTCCATAGACCAGCAATATTTGATGCAGTTAAAAATTGAATCGATCGACACAAATCAAATATCGATTATATGGCATCGGTGCAATCCCATATACGAGAATTTTCTCCATTCAACGCGCGCGTGCACCAAAGAAATTAATCATTTTAATGACCTGCGATAAAAAAGACGCGCTAGCGAGGAACAAAAAATACTTTGTACATAACATGCGCGTCTTTAACATATATTTCTCACCGGGAATAATGATTATAGAAACAAATTATTGCCGCAGGCGTTGAGTCAGTATGACCGATCGTTCATTCGCATGGTAATAACGAGCATAAAATTAAATAAGGGTTGACCATATATATTCCGCGAATTAATTAATTGTCTGCTTCATTTTTGCGTTAACTATCGTTAACCCTATTTTTCCCACTATTTTTCTTTTACTGCATATTCTATTGATAGCAATACGTTATAGTTCAAGGGCGGGTCATAAAGAAATAGAAGAGCAAATCTACATACTGTAATGCAAATAAAATTTGTGCGCAGTTTGCTATTGACCGCAATTTACATACTTACGACGCTAACAAATTAGTCCTCTGTTAACTATTAGTCTCGTTTTTCGAATAATTCATTTTTTATCAATGCATTGTTTGAACATTGTCACACTGCTGATCTCGATGAAAATTGTCGGCCAGGCTAAGCAGTAAAAATGGGGATCAGTCTTTGCAGCACGGTCGTACTTGGGTAACTAGCTTTCAAAAGTAGTTTAAAGTTGATTGAAATATAATCCTCTTATCCAGCTGTAAAAGTGGCGCAGTAAAAGGGTGAAGAATGGTAGTCGCGGGAATTCGGAGGGGGTAATAAAATTATCAATTTCCGGCAAAAATGTCGCTCTAGAAAAGTTTTTAACGGCGATTCAACAGCCAAAAAAAAACTGCATTTCGTAGGCTAAAACGATTCAACCACGTACACGTACATACACACTCTGTATATAGGTATCATCAAACAATCATCCCACAAAGCCTCTACAATTCATCCAATCTAACAGCAGATTGATGGACATCGACATAGTGAAGCCGATCGAACACGCAACACTACTACCAGCATTAATTAACGATAGCAATCTAACTTTTTTTTCATGTCTGATGCAGTTACACAAACAACTGTATTACGAACTCTTGTCGGGCGATCGTCTCGCATCAAAGACTATCAGCCGCGCGTCGCATTTATATCCAAACCATTTTGTATAGCGTTAATAAACGATATGTCGAAGTATATAGGGTCATTAACTACAGCACAGTTTCTGTCCAAGGATCATCATCTGAGAGATGCTACTATATGGACTGTCCAACATACGCGTAAACGTTGGACAGTAACACTGGGGGCCTCATATTATGTACTCTCCTCAACTGAGTTACGACTTGGTATACAGACGATCGATTAGATCGCGCACTGTTACGCGTGGCCACACGAACCGAGAGAGATGGAGAGAGGTCGCGAAAGAGTTGCAGCCGCAGCCACAACAGATCTGCACATCATATATACAGCGGTCGGTATATACAGTTCTGCGTCTGGATAGTTCGAATCCCAGGGATTTGCAAAGTTCGGGGAATCGAGGGAAGGGGTTATACTGGACGCGAGACGAGGGGCAAGTGGACACCCTCTAATTGACCGCTCAGTTTCATGCGCGGATATATATCTGCCGCGAACGTGAATTGTGTTTCCGTGTATAACGTGTTTTGAGCTGCAGGGAAGAGAGAGAGAGAGAGAGAGAAAGAGAACGGATCGATGACTAATGTGTGGTCCAAGTTGGTTTTAGAGCGAGCGAGAGAGGCAGCCGTTGCTGCTGCGGCTGCTGCTGCTGCTGCTGCTGCCGCTTTGGTTCTGAAAGTTTTGGATAAATACGAGTTTGGGAAACAAGTGCTGCACAACGTCCAAGTTACTTTTCCGATCGTACATCGTATATAAACGTTTTATCGCGGTGGATCGTGTATGTAAAAGGTTGGCAAACATATATCTATAAATAGAAGGTAGCTTCATTAACGGTTCGATTGGAGGCTATATGGACATTATAATTTTAATAAATTTATAGCCGCAGCCATGACGGTTCGCATTGCTTGCACGCACTCGTAAGAAGAGAGGCGCGTACAAGAGTTCGCATGCATATATATATATATGACCGGTTATATTGGCCATTTCGATAAATAAACCATTACGCAGGACTCGTGGTGCGAGTCGCGAGACTTCCCGTTCTTTCCCCCTCTCTCTCTCTCTCGCTCTTTCTGCCTCTCCTGTGAGTGAGCGCAAGCCTCTCTCTTGTTTTCGACGCGGCTCGCGACAGCATCTTTTTGGAATTTGCTGTTGCGAGCGAATACGAATAAGGTGCAACGAGTCGAAAAAATGTTTCTTTTTAAAACTAGCTTGCATTGCCATTACTCTGTATCACTCGGTGCAATGTACTCTATGTATTAGATCAAATCGAGCCTATTTTAAAAGGCCTACTTCACCGAAGTTTTAATTTGCAGGAATCCAATTTGTACAAGAGAAATGAATATTAATAAATTGCTAACGTTGAATGTTTAATCTTATTCAAATGATCGTGTCAGAATTTACGCAGCAAAGCCACGACCAAACCCATTAGCACCCCAATAAAAGTTGTCCAGCGTGTATATAAAATATCAATTATCCTCCCAGTATAAAGGATTTGTTTTTTTTTCATTCGCTCGCACGTGATCACGTGGCCGCTTGTTTACTCTGGCTCATAGCACGTGGTTTGTGTGACTTCTCTATCTCGTTGCGTGCTAAAAATAACGCGGCAATCGTCTTCAAGGTTTATACGATTGTTTTTGCGCAGACTTAATTGATCATGTGAACGACGGCAATTAGCTGGATCTGAGGGTTTGCGCTCTTTTTTCTCTCTCACACATTTTTTTCTTCGATATATATAACCGCGCGCGCGCGCATATTTTAACGTCTCGCGAATACAGGAACGTGAGGAGCTACACGTAGAAACGATGAATTAATTAAAGCGCAAGAAAGTATCAGAATATTTCGCATAGAGCGTCTATAAATAGAGGGTGTGGATATAGAGAGAGACGGAGATGAAAAAGGACGAGGAAGATTGTTTATATTGTAAATGGCGTCCCAAAGCGTGTTACCGCATAAATTTGCTATATATATATATATATATACATACGATCTTTCAATTAATCATACACCAATTAAAATGCATCAGTTATTACACTTATACGGAGATAATGAGAAAGCTCAGGGCAAAACGTGAACTCGCGTCGCGCGCGTTGCCGTTATATATATATATGTTCCCAATGTAAATCAATGATGAATGGCGCTCGCTTTATGTAAACAAACGTGTTTCATCGCTAATGAAATAATTATTGCCACGTGTATGTGTTAGAATATAGTGACGGTAAATAGAACAAATTGATTACCCAAAATATATATTCTATGAGTGCTGTATTATCCTAAATTTCATAGATTGCATTTACGTATAGTTTCTGGCAGTTAGAAATTATCTTACTTGTAAGAGTCAATAATCGTTATTTTGTAATAAAGAATATTCTTTTGACCCTTAATGATCGAGTAAACAAGTGCAGTATTATTTCATTAATTTTTTTTCGCTCAAACATAACGTTTCGTGGTAACGTCGTTCGTGGCTCATGAAAACATCAGAGTCGCCTCTTCCACGCAAATAAATAATAACTAATAAAATAACCATAAACAATTAAAGAAACTAGTGTTTTTAAACGCTCGTATAGCATCCGACGAACTGTAGAGTGCATTTGTGCTTAAACGGGCACAAAATATGTTAGTCGGTAAAGGTCACATGACGCACTCGGGGAGGGTATCGATTGTTACAGTAGTTGCAATATATAGGTATTCGCGTCAGCCGGGGAAGACACCAAAGTGGAGTTTTTAAGTTTAAGGTGAGAGAGCTAGTTTAAATCGAACTTGCACGAGAGACGAAATATATTCGTTTGGTAAATAAAACATTCTCGGATTCTCGAAACAAACGAAAATGCACGACTTTTAGAAACTGCACATCAGTATAATTATAGTGTAAGAGATTAGATTTTAATTGTCAGTTACTTAGAGAAATTGCTTTTGTTTAATTTTTCTAATAGAAATTCCATTTCATGCGGAATTGCAGGTTGTATGGAATATAAAAATAAGCCGCGCACGCGAAGCGAAAATTTAGTGTGCACTTAATGTCCTAATGCCAATTTTCTTTAAAATTACTATAACAGTACGTTTTTCATATGCGCGAGTACATATTTTGCGTTGCACTCACTAGCTGCCGTACTAATGAGTATCACAACTTTTTTTCCAGGGCTTTTAGAAAGATGATTGTAAATATATTTAAGAATGAATGACAAATTATTAGAAAAATTTTTTATATTGCGTATGATTCATTATAGGTTATAAATAACGGCTTAAAATATTTAATATCTTATTTATTTACTTGCACTAACCTAATTTTTTACGAAATTCTATAGAAAATATATGCATTTTTTAGAGAGTCAAGTAAATAACCAAATTTACATATCTTTCAGCAGCATCTTTCATTTGTAATTTGTCAAAAAAGTATAAAAAATTTTTATAACGATTGTCATAATGATGATGCAAAGTAAGTAAATGACAAATAAAGACAAAAATTAAATTCGTCCGAAGCATAATAAATAAAACTATTTAATTTTGTTTCGACAGAAAAGTGGACCAAAAAATTTCTCCTTCATACGCGTACAGAACGTATCGCAACGTATCCATTCAACCGCTCGCTATATACCAATGCCCAAGAAAACCCACGTTCATCTGTATATATATATATATACAGACGCAACCTCCCCACCTCCAATCGCATACATCCCCGCGATGTATATAAGATGAGCGCTTGTATACTCACAGGCAGGCAGATTGCCGGCGACAGCGTCGGCATAGCTGTGATTTTCGTTGGCCATGGCGACGTAAGCGTGCGCTGGACACGACTTAGCAGCAGCAGCAGCAGACCGGCCGGTCAGTCCGAGGTAGAAAAAGTGACTGGACGCGAAGATCGTCCGCGTTCCGGCCCTCGAATGCAGCCGCGGCAGCTCTGATAACGCCAGACTCAACCGCGCGAGCTTCGCAATCGATAATGTTTAATACGTGGGTGACTACGACGCGCGCCGCTTCACAGAGAGAAAGAGAGAGAGAGAGAGAGAGAGAGAGAGAGGAAAAGCCAGTCAAGTTCTTCGTCGCAGTTGATATATGTATACACGTGTGTCCATGTCCGTGTGTGTGTGTGTGTCGTGTGTAGACCGATTGTCAAGCGATAAACACGCGCACACTCACTGGACAGCGTCGATTTAATATCGGATTTGGCGATCTATTTAGCGAGATGGTCCGCATGCTGCTTACGTCAATGAGGGAGACAGAGAGAGGGAGAGTGTGAGAGTCGAGTCGTCGTATATAACCACGAGAGGTGTGGACGTGTGGATTTGACGCGATTTTCAGTCACATGCACATGTCGCCGTAATCTCGATTGTTTTCGCGGGCTGTTTTATACGTAATTGACGCACGGTGATGACTGTTGCCTGCCAGCTGCTTTTCTCCGGAGCTTACGACGCGACGTTGGCGAAAGGAAAGTAGATCGTTGCGTCATTTTATTTCTAAGCTTCTTGTAATTCGGATTTTCCATTGTTACATGTGGAGAATTTTCGGCGAACTTTATAATATGAGAATTTGAGGAAAAGGTTTAATAAAAATTACAGTAGGGTCATGATTGGTTTTTGTTTCGAACTTCACCGTAATGATCTCAAGATTTTAAAGGTTACATAATGCACGGAAAAAAATCTCAAGCAGAGTTTCATGAACTTTCAAGCAAAATTTGCCGAATAGCTTGAGCTGAACTCATCAAGCAAGATGTAATTGACGGTGAAATAACATAAAGGCTAGAACATCTACAGAACTAAATTTTGCTTGATCAATCGAGTAAAAGAAGTTAGGCATACTTTAACTAGCCAATCAAGTAATTATTGCTCGCTTGAGTAATAAACTTGAAAAAAATGTTTAATTTTCTGTGTTTTATTTTTTATTTTTAATATAGTACGTTATATAAGGTAACGATAAGTATATAATAATCATTAACAAAATGTGCCTTGTATTTTATTTTATTTTATTTTATTTTCTGTCGCTTGCCGCTGTAGTTGTTTACACCGTGTGATATGTACATAGCAACCGAGAAGCGTATTTAATACACATGGTGTACAAATTCGAAAAATATTGAATATAAAATTAGGACTTATAAATTAAATAACTTGAAAAGTTAATGTTTTCATTTCAGTAAAAGAAAGTGTATTATACACACTCGCGGTTGGAAGACGGCAAAGTAATCTTTGCTTGATTATTTAGGCACTTTGTATTTGACGGTTATTTCAGTATGTATTACCCAATATTTTCAGTAACATTTGCCCAATAACTTCAATACATTTTGCTTAATTCCTGCTTCAGTGTAATTTGCCGAGCTAAATTAAGTAATGTTTGCCTGCGATTTTTTTCCGTGTACTAACAGTTTCTATATTTTCTGTTAAAAATGAATAGTCACTGCTATTATCCGTGACCTTTACTTGCTATTAAAGCCTTACTTTACTATGCATTTGTATTTACAGTCATGTGCTCGTTAAAATGTGTACGGACAGTCGCACAATGTAAAGAAAAATTATTTAGACCAATTAACATTTATTGGAATATTTTACTGTACAAAATATATTATACACAAAAGCTCATCATTTTCCACCTCCATTTCTGATTTTCTTTTACCAAATTTTTTCAAGAATCAATAATACTCAAAGAACTTTTTTTTAGCATCCCTATCATTGAGTAGCGATGTATATAGATGCAGAAACGCGTAGTACCTTAGATATCATCGAAAAAGGGGCTCGTCCAAAACGTAAAATTGTTTAAATACTTTCGTAATCGTAATCGTTAATTGATGAAGATCCTCGTACAGATCTAATCATTGAAATTTTCTATCCCATGTTTCGCACTGTACATTTTTAACTGACAATTAAAACTGCTTTTCAACGTAGGTAGTTGATAGACATTTTCAGAATTAAACTTTAAATGCACCCATTGCAGATAAAAATATTATTTTATCAAAAGATTCATTTTATAAATTTTATTTAAAAAACATACTACAATACATGTCATCGTTCAATCTTGGCAAATATTCGTTAAACGTCAATCAATAAATTAATGTTCGTTTTAAAGTATTTTATTTTCAACAGAAAGTTTTGATAAAATTCTTTAGCATATTTTCACGAGCTGTACCTGGAATTGTAACAATAAAATTTAAATAAAAAAGAGTTGTATGAATATTCAATACATTCAATTAACAGATTTCTATACGTAAATTTAAAAAAGTTCGGTTATCATCAATAGAAAGTACAATTTAAATATTATTATTATACATTATTTTTTATTGTTCCAATCAAAATTTATCAATATATAACACTGATTACAAATTTTTGCTTCTCATTCGTGTTATTCGTTTGATTCTCGAAATATGATGCATTGCAGCACTTGAAATTTAATTATCTTATTAGAGAAGTATCGATAAAATTATTAAGATATGCTGACTTTGACGCAAGTAATATATAGTTATAATGCACGGGAATATATAATTTATGATGAAAATTGTATGAAATTATTAAAAAAATTACATTGTATTCGCAGTCCCATTAACAATTAGATAAGAAATATTGGATATTCAAAAGTTGTGACTTAAAAAGAAAATAATCGAAATGGTCAATTTCTAACCTAAAAACTTTATTGAGGAAATTATATTTTCGTTAAATAAATAATCAGTGTTTGTATTTTTTTATTGCGTTTATATTATTGATAATCCACGTTCTAATCGATTAAAATCATTGGATTCAAATCAGCTTCTGGTATCAGATCTTGACGGTATAGCGGCAATTTTCTCGTAGGAAGCGAGTCTACGATGCTATTATATTCACTAGACCATTCGGTAATCTCTACAGAAAATTGCATAAAGGCTAGACAGGCGGCGTAAACACACTCTCTTTAATCACAGCTGATTAACCGTGAGCGTTCAAAGGCTTTGTCACGTGCGTTAACACATGCTAGACACAAGATTTTCGCGTTTCGTAAAAAAAAAAAAGAAAAGAACTGCATCTGTTCGGGCTTTTACGACACTCATAAACATTAGTCTGTGCGCCGCCTGTCTCTAGACACATATTTGCGGAGAAAAGCCCGCGGAACGGAGAATTTTCGAGATTCGCTTATTGTAAATACATCTTTTCACGCCTATAATGCTATGCAAGCAAACCGAGAGATTAGTTCGATGTTTGTACTAAAGTGAAACAACTTACGACCCGATTATATATAGTATAGTGTTGTGCTCTGTCAATCATACGAGCGAACGTTTGCACGAATGCGTAGTTTGAAAAATTGTTTTTTTTTTCTTCTTTTAATTAAACAAATTGTGATATTTGTTATTTGGTGCAAAGGTGAAGGAAACAACAGAAAAGCAGGGATTGATTTTGAAGTGTAAGCAGATATTTAATATGAAATCAGACTTTAAATAATAAAAAAATTATATGGTCATTATTTCAAATATGCATATAATACAGTTCAGATCAAATATCGATACCTCTCTATTAAAATCGAAGTTTATTAAATATCGCTGCGATCATTGCGTAACTAAGGTTATAATCAAACGTATACTCTACCGCGCATTACGCATCGATCAAACATCAACAGTTCATAAATCATATAATAAAAAGAATATTATATTTCCAAACGACGAGCGCTTCTATGCTCAGCTCATTAGACATGGGCGCCAGTAAAATAAAAGAGAGACGCACGCGGTAGAAATGCCGAAACGATCCGCACTCAGCGATGGAATTGGACAACGTCAAAGCAAATATTTTGCCTTCTTTCAGCCCATCGACGGAAATTCGATAGGTATATCCTTGTCTGAAATGCGGCTATAAAGTTGCGCGCGCCTGCGCCCCCCCCCCCCATATATATCTATATATATATATGCGTCTATATCCTTGCGCGTGTTTGCATTTCAATTAATCGTATCGACGGGGCAATATCCGCCGACACGCGCGCGTGCATCCTTCGTTCGTGCATTGCGCGCGTCCAGGGATTACTCGGGGCACCGTTAAGGGCAATTAACGTGGTAAAAAAAAATCCATTTTCTCGTTTTTCGGCCAATCAGCCAATCGCGTACTGGGGAAAAAAACGTATTTTGCGCATTTCCGGAGTGAATCTTTTTTTTAACTCGCTATTTTTTGTTTTGCTTCACCTGTCGTTCAATGCGCCGATGTTGCTGTCTATATATATATTTTTTTCCGTTTCAGCTATACACATTGGGACAATGAGGAAGGATAGCGAGTTCGTTCGTTTAACTCGAGCGATTTGTTTTGCGTGTACGCGGAGGCAAGGAGAGGGATGATTTTCGTGTTGCCAGAGTGGATGGGATTTTTTTTTGTTTTTTAATTGGAAAGAGAGTTTGGTAAAGAGTTGATTGTCGATGTGCGTGCGGGATTTTGCATTAATTGACGGGACGCGCAGGAGAGGCGATGAAGTTTCGCGTGGATTTGTGTTTCAATTATTCGCAACGGCTGTGATGAATTATGAATTGGGTGACTTTAGCATGTGTAGTGCCATTAAATTACGTGTTTCAAACAATTACCGATGAATACTGTTTTTGTTTTTAATAATAACATAAAGTTGTTGAATGTGAAAAAACTTATTGCGACAGTTACTCACCGGTCTATAGACGTAACGAGCTGCGTTATCTAAAAATAAAAATTGACATCATTAACAAATATACTTTAATAATTTTGAAGTACGACTAATACTGAATGTTAAATGTAAAAACATTAAACGTTTGTCCAACTAGAAATTTCAAATTACATATAGTTGAAAATCTGTTTGTCAAGTATAAGATGTAGATTTATAATTGAATAGTCAAATTTCAGGTACACATTCTTTAAAATGAACTAGCTTTACAAATATTATCACTAAAATGTATTGAATTTAACACAGAAATTATAAAAATATGCGTCTGCAGGAAACTTATTTAGACAAAACACTAAATTTTCAACCGGTGCAGCTCTACTTTAATGCATGCATTATTTGGGTACTTAAAATCTTAAAATAGCTTGTTATTATTCAAGTAATATATTCTAAGATGGTAAAAAAAAGTCATAAAGTTTTATTACTAGAAAATTGTTTATAAACATTCTTAATTATTTAATATAATAAAACTTTATGTTACATAATATTTTTCTGCATTATATTTCAAAATATTACGCAATAAAGTGGTATAAAGTTTTTATTGTAAAGTCATAAGCTAGAAAATATAAATTCTTTTCGTAACAACTAATACAATCTACTATGATAATTAATTTTTCATCAAGTTTAAAATGCATGCATTCCGATAGATTGCTGTAACTTCCTATGGCTGTATTAGATTTCTTTTTTTTTTATGATTTTAAATTTGTCCAAGTTTGCCACTTGACATGCATAGCCTACCGAAAATTAATCAGCGTGAGTCTCAAACCGTCGAGATGCTCTCACGTCGCAAGACAAAATAACTCCGCGATAACGGAACGCTAAACACCTTAGTGATTACGGAGAAGGGCTACTCGTTGAGATGTACAAAAATAGCTGTCCTCATGTCGGAAGCCAAAACAGCTCCGCGATAGCCGAACGTTATGTCAGAACACAATGCGTGAACAGAGCACAGATATTATTTTTCCTCTTTCTTAATAATTGTTAAAACCCTTTAATATTAAAAGTGTAATATAAAAATAACTTTATTCGTATAAAATATGTATCTCCCACGCCGACGATGACCGATGTCCACCTACAGAAAATTAGGGTCATCACCCTTTAAAAATTAGCGCATCGCGCTCCAGTGCGCAGTCGAAATCAAAAATTGCTACACCCGAATTCCGCGCTCCTTAGCCCAAGTCACTCTCTTCAGCAACCAGACACGCTAGCAGCACTCTCTTCAGCAACCGCACTCAGCAATTAGACGGACTACTACGATTTTCTAAAAGTTTGCGTTTATTTTACACTCATCGAGTTATTTTACATTCATTAAGTTTGCATTGTATTACAAGGATAAGTAGCAACGGAGAAAATTAAAAGTGAGTACACTATAGAAAAATTATTATTTCATTTTTCCTTTTCTATTACACACACGCACACACACACACACA